>JAEAOA010000771.1:0-50471 GCA_016746295.1 Potamilus streckersoni
AGTTTAAAAAAGATAAGTCGGGAAAACATATGTTGGGAGGGGGAGTACATCATTAAATGGTCAAAAAAGATATTTAATCAACGAAATAGTGATGCAAAGGATCTCGGCCGAAGAATAATCGGTAAATTTACACAAAGTGTAAAAAAAATTCAACTTTAAAAGACAATCCTCACGATTGATTATAGATGATGCCGAATACGACTTCGTTATTAAAGATGCAGTAGAGAAAAATAGATACGCAAATTGTAAAACAGTCTTTTTGTCCAATAAAACAAAGTTAGGTAGAATTGTTACTTACAGTGATGGAGAAAGCTCTGCATATCTACATTTAAGGGCTTCTATGCTGGGATATGCATCTATCAATTTATTTGCAATGATAAATAGATTTCCTAGTATAGCAGTTAGAGTTGCAATTGATTCAATGTATGTCGATAAAAAATATATCAAAGAGGTAACTATATTTACTAATAGCGAAGAAACTTGGGGAACATGGCGAATTAAACGTGAAATACAATGCGATTATTCTGAATCAGCAGACCTTGAGATTAAAAGCAGTTACCTGAAAAACGATAATTCTATCAGTGAAAAATCCGAAGGATTTTCTATGTCTAAAGCGCCACCGATATCAGATCCAATTTGTAGATATAAAACAGTTTATTTAAATGGTTGTGGTGGATCTGGAAAGACAACACGTGCGATAGAATTATATCGAGAGAGAACATCCATGATTGTACTCACACCAACCCATAGACTAGCGAGAGAGATAAAACAACACCAAAAATCCAAAGGATTTTCCGTTGGAGCTTGCACGTATCATAGTTTTTTTTCGATACAAGGGTGATGCTTGGACTCCTGAGCGAATGTGTGAGAAATTTATTCATGCGGTTATTATTTGGGATGAAGCATGTACTGTTTCAGAAGATGTATTAAAAATGTTTCTTGATTGGTTATTGCAAAATAATACAAAAGTTATATTATGCGGCGATCATGGTCAACCACCACCATTTGTTGGTAGAAGCCCACATAATTGGTTAAAAGGATTTGTTGATTATTACGAAGAAATTGATACTGACTATAGAGCACTCGATGAGCAATTATGTGAGTTTAAAAAACTAATTAGATTACAACCCGATAGAATTCAATGTGAAGTAGCGCGTGAAATAATTTCTGAAACACCTATTAATGATTTTTGGGAAACATGGAGACCAAATGATTTTTTAGTAGCAAGTAGAAAGATAGTCAGAGACGCACTTCAGAAAAAGTTGTTTGAGCTACACAAGAAAAAATTCCCAACATTTCCAGTACCGTTGTGTTATAGACCATTGGATACACGAAAGCAGAATATTGAAGTTGAAATTCCAAGCCAGACGGAGAAACAGATTCTAGTGTTAAATGATATTGTGCTAGTTGATATCAATGCTGTAGAAGATGCATTATGCGCTGATAAATCACCATGGACGCTTGGTTATGTAACAACAATACACTCGTCACAAGGATTGACCATCACGGATACAATTGTTTGGATAGTTGATAATCGCATTGAATGGTCAAATGTAGTCTATCTCGCAGTGTCCAGAGTACGACGAATAAATCAACTACGAAGGATTGTTTTCGATGATGATTTTAATGCAAACAATGATTACACTGATATTAGCATCATTAATAAAAAAAACTCTCTGGTTACAAACAACAGGACAAAAAAACAACGAGAATTTGATATTGATGCTGAAGTAATAATCGCATTAAAAGAACAACAGAATAATCACTGCGCCAGTTGCAATTGTATAATGCACTGGCAGTATTCGGATAAAGACCCTCGACAATTCACCGTAGACAGAAAAAATAACAGTCTTGGTCATGTCAGAAACAATGTGATGTTGACCTGTCTTGAGTGTAATAGACGTAAAGGAGCTAGTTAAGACCATGTGGCGGTAATTGAGTATCGTCCGGAATGACTTGTAGTTGTTCGCGTGTAAAACCACGCTGAGGTGCAGTTGAATCCAATCTGTAGATTGGAGGTCTACCAGTTGATCGCGTTATGGTTGAAATTTTATGCGTAGTAACACTCCATATAGGATCAGTAGCTCTTCTTTTACCACCTTCAAGTTCTCCTGGTTCGTATAAATATCTCACAGTAACATCACCGAGAAGTAGCTGAGTGCTAACCCGCTGTTGTTGTTCGGGTATATATATATATATTTTTTTTATTGCAATATTTGGTTTCATATTAATAGTTCGAGTAATCTCGTTATTTAACGCTGCAACTACACTCGGTAACCTTGGACCCATTCACGAGATCGTTTTTCTTGGATGAATTCTTTTGCATATTGATATCCAAATAACCGTTCTGCAAGAGTTCGATTAAATCGTTCTACAATTGCCTGATCACGATGTAACGCAGTATGTCCCCGTCGTATTGTAACATTATGAGTTTTCATTGTTGATAGAACAGCACCTTGAAACTCTTTGCCAGGATCAACTTGTAATAGATTTGGCCATCTTAGAGGACCTCGTCTATAAATCCTTTCAAATGCAGAAGCGACTTCAGAAGCTGACTTTGTTTTCAATGGTTCTGCCTGTTTAAATCGACTCGCAATATCAACTACTGTTAGCGCGTATTTGTAACCATGGTCATGTGGTAAAAACAATAAATCAGCCTGATGAACTTCATTGGGTACGGTAACATCAAAATGAGAATAATTAATTTGTTTAGGCGGTGGTAGATAAATTTGCCATATAGCTTGTTTGGATAACCAATCTTTTGCAGTGGACTTTTTCACTTTTGCAGCGTTAGCGAGTTTACTGATTGCTGCTTTACCCTTCCAGTATCCTTTCGGAGAATAATAAATAGATTCCATACCATAAAAACACTAATGTTTTTAATTACCAGCACCTAACACCAATTTGCCTTTCATAGCTGATTTGACCAACCATGAAGCCAATTTTTCTTTGAAGGATTTATCGGGAATAGCATTTAACGCATGAATTAATTTTACATCCGCGAGATGTCTTTGTTGCAAATTATTGCTTTTATATGCAACATCATGAGCATGACATGCCTTATCAATAGCATTTATCGAATACTCACCAGGCCGGGGCTGATTTTGATCATCAAGTCTGATATCTAATCTCGTTCCGGGACCACAGTAGCTATATCCTGGAAGGTGTTTTTCTCCGGGGTATTTTGCCCATGGAGTTCCGGGGAGTTTTCCAAGTTTTGCGGCAATATCACCTCCGAGTTGTTTTTTTTTAAAAATCTAAATTTTTTTGTACCACATGTTACACACTTACCAGTAAGCGCTAGTCTATTGTTTTTTGTTGTAATGGTTGTCTGATCGGTTGTATCAGTACGCTGTTTACATTTAACACAATATAAATCCATAATTTATATTAAAGTTAGCGACTAAAAAAGAGAACCGGTGAAACACCACCACGCAGCGCTTACGAATTCTGTCCGCGCGATTATAATCGGACCATCTGGATCAGGCAAAACACAATTGCTGCTTAATTTGATAATGCGATTTATGAAATGGGAAAAGTTGTATTTAGTGGCACCTAGCGTAGATGATCAGAGATGCTACAAAGTGTTAAAAGACTTCAACAAGAATGCATCAGAAATTAAAGGTGAAAATGTCATTGAATTTATTACTGATATTAATGATGCACCATCAGTAGAAGATCTCGATGGAGACATAAACAATATTGTACGATGATGTGATGTTAGATAATCAAAAAAATCCAACTAGAATATTTTCACGAGGTAGGCATAAAAACATTGACGTGATATATGTCATTCAATGATACACTCAAATTCCAAAAGTGATTCGCGATAACTGCAATATTCTTGCTGTATTCAACTGTGTTGATATTCATACGCTACGAAATATTTGGCAAACATGGTGTTCCGACATGGAATTCAATCAATTTAAAAATTACTTTAGTCATGCTAAGTCAGTCCCATATGGATTTATAACAATAAATTTACACGACCCTCGGTCACGATATCGTATTGGACTTGATCAAATATTTGGTTAAATAATTTGTATTAATCAGCAGCAGGGAGAGGGCGAGATGACAACATATTTGCGACGTAGATGGCAGCAATTTTGAGGGTGGTTATGACAATGTATTTACGACAAAATCGCTAAGGCTCCATTTGTAAAATGGGGTCTTTATTTTTTTTTTTTTGGGTTAAAATATGAGATTTCGTAGGAAGGCTCCATTTGGCATTCAGAGGCTTTAATCGATTTTGTCGCAAAAATTTGTAGGGTTCGCCCTCCCTGCTGCTGGTAATAGGTAGTAGTAAACACTACTTCAGTCTTCACTCCTAGTACACGTGGTCACTTTAAATACCCTCTTCCTTTGTTCTGTGCTGCCTCTACCCAGATCAAAGGAAAGCTGATTGCGGACTGGACAGGGTACCCAATATGCACATTGCACAAGGTAAAAAAATCATTTCATAATTTCCATTTTCATCATTTCTTCTTCATCGCTTTAATTCAATTTCATTAAAAATTAAATTTTAATATCATTTAACCAACAATATATGTACGTGGCAATTTAACCACATACCTAGCCCAAACTGGTAACAGTAATACAATAAAACGTAAATAACCACCTCACCGGTACCAACACAATAAAACACACGATATAGTCTAAATCGGGGCAAAACCCCAACAACAAAATTTTAAATTCCAAAATTGCTGCGAAAATTATAGTCGTATATGCATCCTGCCTAACTACTCTTAAAGCCTCTTACGAGACCAGAGATCCCCACCCGAAGGCAGAGAACTCCAATAACCCTCCATGTGGTTGGCCGTCAGCCCGGGTCCACAGGGAGGCACTCGGCTCATGGCTGGGCCTTATCGCTACTGATCAGACATCGTGACCTTGACATTCACACGATCCACAAAGACAGAACACCACCCAAACCAGCAGCACAAAGAAGAGCACAAGGAGAGCCACCACCCCAGCAAGGCACAGCAGAGCCATCGATGATTAGAAATAACATATAAACAAAACAAAACAAACACAAAAAAACAGTATAAACCATGGCAGAAGGTCTTTACTCTACATAGGCTGGCAGAGCTCAGGATGCTACCCAGGGATATGCTAGTATATTTTCCCTAGCGCCAATTTCAATGGTAACAATTGTGACATAAACAACCGAGTAAACAGTTATTAAGACAAAACAATACAAGCTATGGTAATAAATCGTAACTCCGCCTCGGCTTGCAGTGCTCCAAACCGGATTGAACTGCCCAGTGCAACAACCAATCAGAATCGTCCTAATAGTCGTAAAATCTCCCGCCAAAAGGACAAAGTAAGTATAGCTTATTTCCACACTGTACCTCAGCTGCCATTGTGTGCAGACGTGTTTTACACGACCGCAGTGAAATTCTCAAAAGCAATAGCAAAGTGAAGCTATTTTGACACATAATCAGGGAACACGACAGAACTATGGAATTTTATACACAGGGAACCGAAAAAAAAAACAACAAAAACAATTAGGATACTGCTGGAATTTAAGACTTACATACAAGACAAGCAGACAATAAGAAGTCACTTCACTTCGAGAGCAAAGGAATTCGGTCCGGCCACTGACCGCAATTAACTGATACGGGTCAACAAATAGACTGCGAATGCCTTACTACTGTAAGTTAGAGCAAATTTATATATACTAACCCTTACCTACTTTAAATATCCAAATCTAACATTAATATAACAAAAAACACATTCAGTACTGCAACTTGTTGCATCCATTTTCAGTCCATACTGACCTTCCCTTTTCACTAATTCTGCATCACAAGAAACAAAGCAAAAAGTATTTTATAATTCACGCCAAGCTAACTTCCTTTCTATCATTAATTGCCAATAATGCACACGATAGCTGAACACCGAATAGTCCATTCAAAGCGCGCTCTAGTAACCAACCAATCGCAAAACATCTTATAAACAAAAATCGGCTGGGCACAGCAAACGGGTGGCGCTCACCAGTTTGTACTTCTGAGAGAGTGATGTATGTAAGGTGAAGTTGTTTGCGCTTAAAACATGCACAATGGAGCAAATGTGGGCGTACTTATATGCTACTTTCATGAATGTGGCAGAAATATCTTTGGATTTTGTAATTTTAGAAATTGTAAAAGATCTTGGCACACAGCTAACTAAAATGACTGCTCCCTTTAGGCCTACAATGTAAGACGGCACTTGTTGGTATATTTTGGTGCAATGTCTTACGACCCTAATAACAGTCTTACATAGCCCAGTTCCGATGCCAATGACATTGAAACGAGTAGTCAAAGTTTCAGGAATATCTCACTTGGAAGCCTATATCGACACTCGTCCACTAATGTGTAATTAATATACTTATTGTGCTGTTTTTATCCTGGTGGAATCAAAATATGACACTATTAAATGGACGCATTATCATGTTTCTTTGTTATAAATTTAAATTTGTTGTAAAGCCATGGTAGTCGAGGTTCCAGTAGGATCATGTGGCAGATGTTTTTTGAGTGAAACAAAACGTTGCTTATAGTTCCATTAGGCATAATATATTCTTTATTCACTTCATTAAAGAATATTTCCACCTTACCTGATATTGGCATTCCCCGCTTTCATTACTTTCCAGCCAACTGAAATGAAGGTTAACAAAACTTGAAAACAGCTCCATTTCATTGGTGAGAATTTGAATTTATTAAAGGAAAGACATCAGGGTAAGTAAAGTCTTGACAAAAACATTGTAACTTTATAGAAAGGTATCATTATTGGTTGCCTCCTTTGTGTGATATTCCTTAAAATTTGACATCAAAACTCCCTCCACTGTGCCATTAGGCAGTAAGACCCAATTACCCAACCAGAAGAAAAATATCTGGGTGATGGGGCTTACATTGTAGGACTACTGCTCCCTTGTGCTCAACAGAAGTTGTTTAAAGTACACTATCATTGGTAGCTATTAAAATAGGGAAAATGAAATTTGCCAGACTAGGCAAAAATAGCTTTTGAAATGTGAAAATAGTTATTGGCTGCTTATTTATATTCTACCTCTGAAGTTCAGGAAGTGAAAATGAGCAAGTGGAGCTAGCACATTTTAGATAGGTGCACATCTGTAGTAAGGCAGAGCTGCATACTCTCTAACCCATATTACACCCATAAATCATACACCAAAATAAAGTAAATTAAAGGTTCTTTGAACAATACCCAAGATATAGTCTTTTAAATAGCTAGTATAGTGAGGAATCTTTAAAATTCTAACCCTATGCTAAAGATATAGTCTTTTTTAAATAGCCAATATAACTAGTTAAGTAGCACCAGAATTTGGTTTCTTTAAAATTAGAACCCTTTGCTAAATATGAAACTGTAGTGCTCCACCTTAAATAAAGCAAATAGAAAAATGTTTTTAATTATTTTTCTTGCTTTCATATTATTGTATATGATGTTCTAAATAAACTGTAGTGCAACCTTAAAGCAAATAGAATGTTTTTAATTATTTTTCTTGCTTTCATATTATGTGTTCTAAATAAAATGTTTTGTTAACTAATTTTATTCATGAAAATAAGGTAATTATGCTTGTTTTGCTCCAGCTTACATAATTTGCATGTTTCTGTGAGTAGTGACCTTAATTATGGGAGAAACTAGAAGTCTTAGAATAGAGGAATAGTCAACTTAAATTGAAAACTTGCATCAAGTAAAAGAAATATATAGTGAAAATTGTTTCTTTTCATTTATTTGCAATGAAATAAAAAAAAATGACAAAGCAAATTTGCTTTCTTCCATATTACACAGTAAGTTAATATTTTGACTTTTTATTTTTATAAACCTTACCTGTTCCATCCCTTTTCAAATTGTAAACTTTATTGTTGACATCTCAGGAATAAATACAGCTAGTATAGTGTTCCAGTCTTTCAGCATAACACTGGTTGCAATGTTGACCATATGCTAAGCACATTTTTAAAATGGCTTCACTTTTTATGACCAGACAATTCACCCAAAACATATCCCAAACTACCACAAGCATTATGTAAATCAAATGAAAGGTACCAAAAACCACAAGAAACCAGTGGAAAGATTACTATCTTGTCCAAACCTACCATAAATTATGCCTCCTGCATTATTTATAGTCTGATCCCCTGCTTAGTATGCTCCCTGCGATACACAACCCTATGGTGGCACTCTACAGTTAAAGAAAAAGAGTTTCCTCGGGTTTCCTCACTAGTTATACTGGTGTTTTAAAAGAGACTTTGTATATCTTAGGTATTGTTCAAAGAACCTTTAATTCCCTTTATTTTGATGTATGCATGATGGGTGTAATATGGGTTAGAGAGTATACAGCTTGGCCTTACTCCAGATGTGCACCTTTCAAAAAAGTGCTAGCTCTACTTGCTAATTTTCACTTCTCGAACTTCAGAGGTAAATTGTAAAAAAAAGAGCCGATAACTTTACATTTTATGTATTTGGTGATTCAGTCATTGCACTTTTAGAAGCTGGTATTATCTAGTTTGGCAAAATTCATTTTCCATATTTTAATAGCTGCCAATAATAGTGTACTTTAGACAAATTTTGGTTGATTTTTGGAGCACAAGGGAGCAGTCATTTTAGTTCGCAGTGTCCTAAGCTCATTTTAAATTTTCAAAAGTACAATATCCAAAGAAATTTCATCCACATTACATGAAAGTAGTATATAGGTATGCCAACATTCTCTCCACTGTGCATGTTTAAAATGCAAACAACTTCACCTTACATACATCACTCTCTCAAAAGTACATAATAACTGCTGAGCACCACCTATACTAAGTCAGGCGAACGCCAACGACATATTGTCACGTGATAACAACAAATGGCCTTGTATGGAGAGATCCCGTTAATCTAACCCTGGCACATTTATTCCTTTAATATTCTGTTTGTTAGGGACACAATGCGAACTTTACTTATACTTTCTATATGAAATATAGCAGTCGTTATCTTACGTTCAAGCTTAACCAGCAACTGGGTGAATTAGGTATTTTTACAAATATTTCTATAATTAAGCGAAGACCAACTAGAGGAATGAACACAACATTTTTTTTGTAAATTTTGCACTTTTCCCACCACGTCATCTGAAAAATTTCTTTTCCAATTGATTCCTTGATAAATTTTACGTAGAAATTGATATGAGATTATGCACGGTAGCTTTAATTTTGCCCAAGATTAAGACAAAAATAACTTCCCCAGTTTACCAGGGGTGAGTGTAACGATTGTTTTGCAAATATTGCCTATTTTACACTATGTCATCTAAAATAGTCCAGTTACAATGAATTCCTTGATCAATTTTAAATAAAAAGGTATATATCATTTTTCATGACAGCCTACATTTTATGAAATATTTGGATCTATATAACAACCCCCTTGTAAGGGGCGAAAATGAGGATATTTTGTCAAATACTGCCCATTTCAACTACATCATGTACGATATTCCATTTGCTTTCGATTACTTGATAATTATTACATTGGATTTTGGTATAAGGTGACAGACAACATCCTTAATTGGCCAAAAGTTAATACCAAATCACTTCCATGAAGGAGGGGGCAGGAGGTAAATGGTTTAGATAGCATTATCTCAATGTTCCATTTTAAATCAATTGTTTGATGAATTTTCCATTGATACTAATGTAGCGTTCAACATGACAACCCACATTTTGCAAAATATTAAGACCAAAATGCCATTTTTTTAAATAGGTTGACAATTTGGCAAACATTGGACATTTCTTACTGCCACCTAATCAGTTTCATTTTAAATTGATTTCTTGAAAGAAAGTGGCATTGCATCCCCTACAACCAGGAGTGGGATGAAGGAGCCTTAAATACTATCAGACAAGCTTTATTGGGAGTGGAGCCTATCAATAAGACTTTGGGAAAGTAGGAGCCAAATTTCTTGCTACACCATTTAACACTGATATTGATACTATACTATAAAATATATTCTATTCATTAGGCAAGGCACATTAATTGCCTCCACATGACAAAAACTTGATGTGCTTCTGTGTTGCAAGATTTCCAAAAGAAACCTTTAATTACATTCAGGCTTCATTCCCATGCTTCACCTGTTAAGAATTTCTTCAAAATTCACTCACTATTTCATCATAACTGAAAGACAATGTCAGAACATTTAATTTTAAGAACTGTTCTACAGTTTTAATGGTCTCATCACTAATTTGATTTGCTTCCATAATGAATGCTGTTTTCAATATTTAGTTAATAAAATTCCAAAACTTAGTATAAACATAATTTTTCAGTATCAATGTACTGTTGAGAGATGCATTATTAAGGCTAACATGTAGACATGTTGAGACAAATATTTCATATTTATTTTGTACTTTTCATCATTAATAAAATATGATATGAATTTGAACAGCATTTTCATTTCTTATACTGTCACAATCATTCATCCAAATATGTCAAAACAGTGATTTCTCAATTTAACTAAATGTGTTGTTAAATTAAAATATAAAAACAAATAGAACACACTTACATGTACATTAAAGATTATTGAGCTTTGTATGATTAAATATGTACAGCAGTAACTATTATGAGTTACTTTGATTTAAATAAAAATGTATTGAAATTTATAACACTTGAGTTTGTGACTTTCTTAGTTTCTCTTTGTCATCTGTCATTGTCATTTTCTGATAACTGAATACATATAGTTATCAATTTACGCCCATGTGTACACATATAAAAGGAAAAAACAATGACTGTCACAACATCTCTGGGGTCATCCATTAATTATAACAACAAAATGGGGCAGATTGAAGAAGTTTGACAATTGTTGACATGGGGGAGGGGGAGTGCAAGATAAATTGACATAAACAATGTTTGGTTTTTTTTTTTGCAATAAATTTAATAAATTAAAACAAATAGGAAATTAGCTGGTGCTTTGGTATGGCACACACTTGCTCACCCATCAACAGCCCACCAGTTTAATCCTAAACTGGTCAAGCTCTTGTCAAGGAAGACAATAGTCTTGCATCATGATATTTTGTTTTTAATCATTGTAATTTGTAGACTGTAGTTAGGTTAACCACATATGATATTAATTTGAAGATTGGTACCATTGTGGTTATTCATCTGACAAGATTTTTTTAAGGGAAGCTGTTTGTTACTAAATTC
Organism: Potamilus streckersoni; assembly: GCA_016746295.1. Taxonomy (NCBI): domain Eukaryota; kingdom Metazoa; phylum Mollusca; class Bivalvia; order Unionida; family Unionidae; genus Potamilus; species Potamilus streckersoni. Next base: position 11,143 of record JAEAOA010000771.1, read on the forward strand.
AAAGACTGCACTGAGCCATATGCATCTAAATAGTATAGCTATCCAAGGACTTCTGTTAAATAGCATCTATGTTATATGTATAGATGCTATATATATTGAAGGCCATGAACGATCCCTCCAAAGATGGATAACTGAACCTAGGAAACTTGAGAGCTTGACTATTATACAGTCGTCTTTAACATATAATATATAATCTCAAATGAGTTCATTAATAAGAAATAAGTTAAGCTACTTCTAGGTGACCAACTGTACAATTGAGAAAAAAAAAGAATTGTGCATTGTTGTACAATACCACTCTCCACAATATTCCAAAGTAAATGAATATATTCTGAGCTGTCTTTCAAGTAAAATCAATCACATACACATCATATTTGTGACAATTGTAATTGGAATTGGGGGGGTGAGGGCAGACCTTAGAAAGGTGCATAGAGCGAATCATGCTGCATCCCCATCTTCAGTGAAATGTATACCATAAAATCAGTCTTTGCTAAATGTATCTTAAGTCTAAATATATATACAATTTAATACCTGTATATTTCTACTGCATCAGATATAAAAGTTGCCGTCTGCTGGTCCTTTAAGAAATGGTCTGTGCACAAAACAGTGATAGAAAAAGAACTTCTTTCATGTGTTCTCAATCAATTTACAAGTTCAGTTAGTTAATTTTAAGAGTTTCGGAAGAAATGCAATATTTAATTCAAATACATATATGTATAAACATTTCTCTTCTCATCAATTCTTCTGAAAATGGACATATTTTTCTTATTAATTTTAATATGGAAAATGAAGCAGGAAAATACATTGTTATAGTGACTTCCACAATATCATGAATTTGTCTTTACAATATGAGAAATTATGTGCATTTCAAGTTAGAATCCAATACTACGTTTTCATGAGTTTGATTATATATATATATATATATATATATATATATATATATATATATATATATATATATATATATATAAAATCAAACACATGAAAAGGTAGTATTGGATTAATACTTGAAAGGCACGTAATTTCTCATATATACATATATATATATATATATATATATATATATATATGTGATGTACCATGCATTATAAGCAGACTTGATGAACATATATATATATATATATATATATATATATATATATATATATATATATATATATATATATATATATATATATATATATATGTTCATCAAGTCTGCTTATAATGCATGGTACATCACATGTAAAGCCATACATTGTTTAAAATGTTCTATATTTTTTAGTATACTGATATTCTAGGATAGAACTATGGATTCTGTAGAATACAAAAATATGTATTTTCATTCCACTTCAAAGAATGTTCAAGAGTTTGGTCAAGCAGGAAGGGTTGGCGTTAAAGCTGTAGCCATAATCTTTTACAACAACGACTCATCTTCAAAACTTCTTGAGAAGGATATGAAATGTTATTTACCACTTGAACCTGGTTGCAGATGCTAATTTTTGAATAATTATTTTGACTGTCCATATGAGGCAGCTGAATTTATATGCTGTGACCTTTGTCAAAATGATGCACTTGGAAGTGCATTTCATATGAAAGGGATTGCAGGAGAAAACCAGATACCTTCCACATATGGCTTTAAAGGAATACATGAGAGCTGATGTATCTGGTGAAATTGCATTTCACCTGAATGATGATTTACTTCATTCCATAACTGAAATATATGATATTATATCTATGCACATAAATGAAATTTTTCAGTTATACAACATTTCTAGATTCACTGCTGATTCACTGACCTTTAGGAAATCAAAAGTTATTCAGGCCAAGCAAGTAAATGTTCACCACTCTGGTGCCCTAGTAGTTTGAGCATCAACCTTGTATGTGGTAGGTCACAGGTTTAAATCCTGGCTGAGTCATACCAAAGACATATAACAGACCTGTTTACCCGACCGTATTTGTACGGAATAAAGCCCATCCGTACGGTCATTGAACTGAAAATACGATTTGAGGTTGCATTTATTTATTACTTTTTTAAAATTAATTTTTTAAGCCGTTTTTTTCCCGTTTTGTTTCGTTGTATCGGTCCGCATCCACGTCCACATTTTGTGGCACGTTACTTATTTTGACATTCTCAACATCCGGTTGTTTAAACAAAGGAAAATGCCGCCGACAAGAAAGTTTCAGCACGAAACTGATGATGAAAATGGAAAGTCTAACACAGAAAGCAGCATTTTCTACCAGTTTATTCTACTGTGGCTATGTCTTAAACCATCGTCAAAAGGAGAACATTTTGTGCATTGCACTGTTTGCAACTTAGACTTTTTCTGTGCACATGGTGAAAGGAATGACTGCTCACGGCATGTGGAATCGGAAAATCAACAAAAAATTGAAATCATTAGTGAATGGAAATAGAAACATTTTGTCAATGATGAAAGGAAAGGAAGTCAGTGATCAAAACATACTTCAAAAACAAATAACACGTGCTGAGGCGATTCTATGTGAGTTGATCGCAAATATGAATTTGTCATTGAGTACAGCTGACAAGTTAATGGAAGCAATGAAAAATAATTTATGAACCTTATTTCCATTCTAGTAAATATTGACAAAAATGATACTAGATTTTATCAGATAAATAAGATTGCCTTCACCTATCTAAATAAAATTATTATTTTCTAAGTGGATGGGTGGTAACAATGTCTGTCATAATGTTTTATATCAAGTCGTCCTTAACCATGTAAAATAGAGAATTGGCTTTAATTAAAATGTTATGGATATGTGTGAAGCTGAGAAAACAGAATTTCTAGAGAAAGTAACGGAGGTAAACAACAGAATAAATTTGATTATGTTGTATTTTTTGTGGTTTTTATCACTATAATATGAACAGGATGTTTAAGTCAGTGGTGTTCAATTTCTGCATATTTGTGTCTTGAAACACAGAATTAACTGAATACCATCATATTTGTAAACTAGGAGTCATTTACACAATATTGTTTAGTCATTATGTCATGTAATACTACATAATGATAATTATGGTATATTGATAGTATCTACTATTTGTGTGCTGAAAATACTGACAGGCATTGCTTAAAATACTGACAGGAAATTTTATGGGTAAACAGGTCTGATATAAACATGCACTAACAGCTGCCTCACTGGGCACTCAACATTAGGAAGTTAAGTGTTAGTACTGGTGGCCTGGTATCATGGTAATGCTACTGGGTGGGATATGATTCTACATGTCTGTGGCATGGTGTCCCTGTGCTCGATATCACTATAAAATGTCACACACAGACATCATAGCAGTATAACTGAAAAATTGTTAAATCTAGGTTAAAAATGCTGATCACACACATACAAGTAAATGTATGACCTATCACCTTTTGATTCAAATCCATTCCATTAGTTTTGTATGGAATGACCTTGGCATTAATGATATCACATACACTAACACAATTTAATTACTCAACAATATTAATTAATTAGCTCTGAATGTCAATCCTTATTATGGCACATACACTTCAACATCAGTGACAACAAGGCTATTAATGCCTGACCTATGGCATGTGGCTTATAATGCCTCACCTATGGCATGTGCCTAATAATGCCTGACATAGCAAGTGGCTAATAATGCCTACCTATGACAAGTGGTAAATAATGCCTGACCTATGGCTTGTGGCTAATCCTAGAACTAAGTGGCTAATAATGCATGACATGATTCAAAGACAAGGAAATATATTAAATGGGTTATTGCCACAAAAAATTTCTTTGAACCATCAGCCTTTGGATTCTTGATGATCTAGCAATAAATCATTGACTATTTGCCACAAAACTAAAGAAAATGAAGCCTCAACCATTATGAAACTCTAAACTATGGTGATTCACCCATCCTAGCATTTAGAAATTCATCAGGCTTTAAAAAGAAAAGACCTGGACTAAGTGTGAAGTTTACAACCCAAACCAAAACCATGCTGACAATAAAAACTAATATTTCCTAATCCAAGACAATTCATAAATATTTTCAAATCACATGTAGCATAATTACCTTACATGCTGTAAATAGTGTTTTTCTACAACTACATTCCAAAATCTGGACCAACTGATAACCTGACCAACATCTCTATTGCTCTCAAAGCATAAGACTGGGCAATTGTAACATTGTAAAATTAATCATTACAATGCAACAATGAGGGTACAAATTTCTGACAAATTAATTCTATGAAGGTTATTCAATGAAGTTAATGGAGTGCATTCCAGTATATTGGTCCAGAGTGTATGACAGTACAGTTCAAAGGTAAGTAGTGTTAAGATCCAAAGAGATTCATATTCTGTATATATTTTGCTAAATATAACCTGCTTTCACAATGCCAGGACTTTGGAAAATGTAGTGTACACACTTCTCCCAGAATTTGTTAACATTTGCTGATGGTATCTCATGTTAATCCACAAACTACATCATTGCTAACTTTTCTTCTTTGCCCCAATTGTTCTACAATCTATTTTGGTCTAGGAACTGCAATCAATAAACAGTTATGAGCTGTAATGTTTAAAATTAACTAATTATGAGTTTGTATTTATCATATAAATCTTGGACACAATAACAAATACTTTTAACAAGAATCTGGAAAGACCAATTGCTGTTAAATAGCTATTGCTACTTAATAATGCTAGTATTTACCTGCTGTCTTCTGAAAATAAAGACCACATTTTCACCCTTCCCCTTAATGTTAAAAGGCTGCTAGTTGCATAATAATGTAAGAAAACAACTATTATAACAACCAAAATAGAGTATATAATGAAAATAATACTGGATTACAAGCTATAAGCCAATGAAATGTGTGCTTAAGTTATTAATATATCAGCATAAAAGCACACATGATATAAAACGAAACAATAGAATGGTCTTGCAATACATAAGTATCACACTGTGTTTGATGTCTGCATATAATAATAGTATGGTAAACATTAGGATATATAGAGTGATTCTTTTTTTCATTACACTACCTCATTATAATAATAAATACTTTTTATATCCCATGTGTCTGTTACAATGCATAGTGATAAAGAATTTATTTTAATTAATACTTATTTACATGTCTTTCTGATGAGTTAAATGCAAAACATTCATGTATAGTTGTAAGAGAATATTTTTGTCACTTTTGTAACAAATCTGAGGCAAACTGAGTATCAATATAAAATGAGCATCTCCTTAAACAAAGTCTTGAATGCATAAATCAAGGATAGACATTCAAACTTTGTGCAAAATGAATCAGCAATACATAATGTTGCCAACTGCAGCTGTAAATACATGGTATCTGCTCTTCTATATCTGCACTGGAGTCTGTCCTGTTGGTGATGACCTGTCTTTTACAATAGGTGTGGAATCTAGGATGATGCTCCATTCTATAACATCAAATTAGAACATTTCAAGAAACTTATTTTTTTTTTATTCTCACTTCATATCAGAGAATCAATTCAGTGTATTTTCAAATGTCACAATAATTATTATTAATTCTGTAACCATTTTCTATGTGAAAAAATATACATATAATAAAGATATTATTAAAGGAATCTGTTTTATGCTTCACATGTCTTGTTATATTATCACTCATTAAACATACAATATTAAATTTAATATCCTTAAGAAAAGGATATTTAACTCATGAAGATTTTATCATAATCTTATATATAGTTTAATTTCATGCTTGATTTTTTTTATTAAAACACAGAAGACCAGAGTAATTTTACAAGATTTTACCAATTTGGTACATTTTGAATGAATAAGTCAAAATTACATTTTTCAGTCCATTACTCGATCTCAATCCAAACCTCCTGCAAACCCTCATAAATGATGGCTAGTGTTTTGGTTTAATAAGTGCTAGCTAGACATGAACAGATGGATCCTTAACACACCCCACTCACCCACCTGTGACTTCTAGATTATACCCCTCTGACTCTATCTTCAATTCTTAAACAATTCCTTTAAACTGTGTTGTTTAAAATTGACTACTCTTTTTCCTAATGTTTATATAATCTAACAAAGTTATGAAAGATGTTTTATCTTTATTGCCAAAAAATGTGATATCCAAAACTGAATAAGATGCATTAAACACTTTTATTGCAAAAACATCTTTATTAATTACAAAGTGCCCATGAATCATTTGACTAAAATACTACTCTGAGGAACTCCTAGCTAAATAATGATTATTCTTTGGCAAAACCTGTGCTATTAAATATATATATATATATATATATATATATATATATATATATATATATATATATATATATATATATATATATATAAAAGTAAAATTGATCAAAGAATTTATTGCAAATTGAACATTGAGATGATACTGTCTAGATTGTTCAGTTTTTGGCAACATTTGCCACCCCCACCTCCTTCATGGAAGTGATTTGATATTAACCTTTGGCCTATTAAGGACATCATCTGTCACCTTATACCAAAATCCAACATAATAATTATCAAGTAATCGAAAAGCAAATGGAATATTGTACATGATGCAGTCGAAATGGGCAATATTTGACAAAATATCGTCATTTTCGCCTCTTAGTAGAGGGTTGTTATATAGATCCAAATATTTCATAAAATGTAGGCTGTCATGAAAAATGATATATACCTTTTTATTTAAAATTAATCATGGAATTCATTGCAATTGGACTATTTTAAATGACGTAGTGTAAAATAGGCAATATTTGCAATACAATCATTACCCTCACCCCTGGTAAATGGGGAAGATATTTTTGTCTTAATCTTTGGGCAAAATTAAAGCTACCGTGCATAACCTCATATCAATTTCTACGTAAAATTTATCAAGGAATCGATTGGAAAAGGAATTTTGTTCATATGACGTGGTGGAAAAAGTGCAAAATTTACAAAATAATGTTGTGTTCATTCCTCTAGTTGGTCTTCGCTTAATTGTAGAAATATTTGTTAAAATACCTAATTCACCGATTTCCTGGTTAAGTTTGAACGTAACATAACGACTGCTATATTTCATATAGAAAGTATAAGTAAAGTTCACATTGTGTCCCTAAGAAACAGAATATTAACCCTTTCATCACGGCAAACCACATATGCGGTCCAGGGAAAGTGGTCCGTCAACACTATGGACCGAGTTTTTGGTCTGGGGCAGTGTTCTTTGTTAATGTTATAGTACCCGACTAAATATCTTTCGGAATACCTCTAATAACTTCCATCTGGTAATGTAGATGTTATATTTGGATTATCTCGTGGGTTTAGCTTGTATACAACTAGAAATAACGAACAAAGTAGGAACTTTTAACGTTTTTTCCGAATGCTGAAATTTGTATCCAAAATGGCGGCATTTGAAGGATTTTTTTTAAAGGAGAGTTTTCGGAGGATTTAAATAATTTTGACCTGATAAATTTGTTTGACAATGAGGGAAGACGTATGGAGAGACAATGGAATGCACTTGTGGATGACAGTGATGACAATGAAGATGACTTTAAAGGTTTTGAACCAGAGGAATTGTACGCTCCACGTGGGTTTTTTTTTGGACGAAGCCCGAAAACCAAAGAGATTTGTTTCAGTTTTCTGACAGTTGGGCACACCCGAGAGTTACATGGCTCCAGGAAAGCTTCAGAATATTTTAAAATATTCTATTCAAATGAAGTTTTTGGAATAATTGTCCGTTTAACGAACTTCAATGCGACGATCAAACGTGGCAGAAGCAATATAGGTCATTTAGGTGTGTGGACAGATCTCACCTTGGAGATCATTTTGGTTCATTATATAGAATTTTATATATTATGGACACCATGAAAGAAAGACTTGTGTTGTTACTGTGATTATTCACTAGTACATCTAGGGTCAATTGAACAAGTTTTGAGAACATTCCAAGTTTTCTAAGAGGTAATAAAATAATTGTATTTTACCTGTTGTTACCTGTTTGTACCTGCATTTTAACAGTTGTAATAGATATGCACATTTTATTGAATTAGTCATAAAATTTGATTTTTAGCCTTGATTTTGACACATAATCTAGCCAGATATCTTTAACATTGGCAAAGTTATGTTGTTTCAAAGTCCACAAGTCATTTTGCTTTACAACTCCAGTTACTTAGTGTTGAGGACTCTATGCCTACATAGTCACTTAGTGATGAAAGGGTTAAAGGAATAAATGTGCCGGGGTTAGATTAACGGGATCTCTCCTTACAAGGCCATTTGTTGTAATCACATGACATATGGCTTTGGCGTTCCCCTGACTTAGTATAGCTGAGTGCATCCTAGGGAGCATACTAAGCAGGGGACCAGACTACATTATTTACATAAGATAGAGGTGACAAAAGGGAGACAAATGTTACTGGATTGATACTCTATTCAGGTTATAAAGTCCACGGCTGACCCAGTCAATTCCTTCCACCTATAAATGGCTTCATTATGAAGTAAGGGACCAGCAGTGTGCCAGATATATTAACATGGATGACAACAAAAACATATTTTTACATATATTTGTTATTGTCTTTGTTAAAATATCATCCCATAAAATTGCCCAACACTAAGGTCTCACCGGACAGTTGTTTTGCCAAATTTTCATCCGACAATGACCTATTGCAGAAAAATGATCATAATTTTACAATAAAGATACAAATAAAAACTAACTAATGATTTTTGTTGAAAGGATGCTTGTAAGATTCTGACTAAGGTATTAAGGTTAATTCCTTATGCAACTGGTGGTTTTGATACTGAACCTATACTACCACCAACCCCTCTTTTTTGCATTCATTTTTGACAGAAAAGAGCTATTTTCAACCTGTTCCTGTGAGAAGCAGGCTCACAGAGTCAGTATGTACCTTATTGATCTTGAAAGTTCACTAGTACTATAACAAATTAACATACTTTTCATCACCCCTCAACCATGTAGATTTTTAGATATTTACCTCTGAAGCAGACACATGTAAATACGTAAGCCAAGTTGGATGCACATTTGCAGACTAAGTTACGCATTTGATCTCCAGTGCTGGTCTAACTGTGACAGGCAGTCACCAACAAGGCAACCCATTTACAAGCCTAACTCAAAGTAAATGTAAACCACATTACAGATTTAGCTTATGTGTGAGTTTATAAATGCTAGGGTTGTGATAATCAGGCTCATGCCTTCTACCTTAAAAATTAAGAGGGTGTCAAAATACGAAACTATCCAGTGAGACCTAACATTTGTTGTCATAGATTTTATCATTTATACATCATTGTCTGTTTTTAACTTTTTAGGGAGATCAACATAAGAACTAGTGCAGAGTACATTGCATATCCTTGTGTGAAATTGTGAAATGAAACTTTCAACATTTCAAATTTCTAACCTGATAATGATGCATTAATTCCTCCAATTTTTATTACCTGATGTATTTCATCAGCAACTGAGGAAATATTTTTTCTTTAAATATGGTTCATCAATTTCTTTGTCGAAGTATAAATTATCAAAGGTGAAATATATTTGGATTTAAAATTTGCAAAAATGTTTTATCTAATTTATAACTGTTAGCACAACCATAAAATGTAGTAGCAGATTTTTTTCCTGCTTTTATAAGGCTCTTGGCAATATCTTGTAATTTTAACATTATGGTTATATGATATTTTATATATTTAACTAAATTATTTAAATTATTCAATTAAAGATATAGAATGCTATATAAAATGACAATATTTAAAATACATCCAACTAACTGCAGAAACCAAACGTATCGTGTCCATCCAATCTATAATCATTATGCCAGGAATGAATTACATCCGTTATCCATACAACGGAAATCTCGGAAACACTTAATTACACGTATTTGCAATGCAGAAAATCACCCACACAAGTCATTTGTATGCACTTTTTTTATTGCAAAGACGAAACTTTTGTAACAAAATAAATATGTTCTAATCAGCATGAAAACTGAAGCAATGCTTTTATTTTAGTTTTGTTGCTGACTTCTTTAATCAAAGGTCACCGATTTGCTTTGACGAGAGTGCATTTGTTATTGAAGGCAACACAGATCTTTCTTTCATGGTGTCCATAATATATAAAATTCTATAAAATGAACCAAAATTATCTCCAAGGCCAGATCTGACCACACACCTATATCGTCTCTGCCACGTTTGATTGTCCCATAGAAGTTCGTTAAATGGACATTTTTTCCAAAAACATCATCTGAATAGAATATTTGAAAATATTCCGAAGCTTTCCTGGAGCCATCTAACACTCGGGTGTGCCAAATTCTGTCAGAAAACTGAAACAAATCTTTGTTTTTCCGGCTTCGTCCAAACAAAACTATGTGGAGCATATAATTCCTCTGGTTCAAAACTTTCAAAGTCCTCTTCATCATTATCACGGTCACCCACAAGTGCATTCCATTGTCTTTCCATACATCTTCTCTTATTTTAATCCAAATTTACTAGGTTGCAATTATTAAAATCATCCGAAAGCTCTCCACTGACGTTTCTTCAAATGCCGCCATATTGGATACAAATTTCAACATTCCGAAAAACACTTTTAAAGTTCCTACTTTGTTTGATATTTCTACTTGTATACAAGCTAAACTCATGAGATCATCCAAATATAACGTCTACATTACAAGATGGAAGTTATTAGAGGTACTTCTTTGGTCTGTTTGTTCATTTAAGTGCTGTAGGATTAACAGCAATAGCAAAAGATTGCTACTTCTTTGGTCTGGCACTATCTGTAATGGCCAGAATGTTGATAGCTAAAAGTTTGCCAGTACTTTGTGCATTAATATTAGCAGTACTGTCTGGTGCAGTATGAGGCACATCGAAAAAGACGGTCTTGTAAGTTAGTGTCAAAATTTTTATTTAAAGATGACTATAATGCCTCTACAAAAACAGTCAAAAGAAAGACAACCATTAAAAAGGCTGCGATCTGATTGAAAAAAAAAGTTGGATTTATAGGACTTGCTGCTCACGGGAGTAGTCTAATATCTACTGAGGTTTATATTACAAAGATGAAATCACCTGCGTTAAGTAACTTTGATATGCTTGACAAGTTAATTAAAGTAAAATATTGCCATATAGTTTATTCTAAAGATGAACTTGCATTGATTCAAAGTGAAAAGATCAAATCTTGTGTTTTTATTGCAGGTAACATGAACTGGCCCAGAGAAGAATCACCAGAAAAGGCAGAACTGTAGAAAAGAAGACGCGTACCCACACTGGCACTGGAAATGAGCTGGGCAGTGGCAGGACATCGACACAGGGACTACATTGGCTCCATCAACATGAACTGCCATGCAAGGAAGAATAACTTCAATTGCCAAAGCAATTGTCAGTTGCATCTGCAACTACAATTGCCTGTATGAAAAGAAATAACAATATATTGCCAATCACTCAAATCAAGGGGCAGTCAGGAAAGCTCTACCTACTGCCCCACAAGGCCCTCCGGAAAACGACACCTTTTCGATGAAAAGGCCCCCATTCCCTCCCTCACAAGTTAAGGGACAGTTCAGGTGGCTCTGCCTACTGTCCCACAAGACCCGCCGGACAACGATGCCCTTTTCGATGAAAAGGGCCCCCCACTTACTCACATTGGGCTTTCATCCTGGCCCCAAGAAAGCCCTCATCAGAACTACAACTTGTTGGCCCTAAAAGGGACAGATTGGTTTGTTTTCTTTTCTTTTATTTTTTTCAACTCGTTACTCATAGACCCTAATTAAGATCTCCAAAAGCAATGGGTTCCTTAAGCCCACCTGATTCGATGAAACATTCGGACCAATTAAGTACGCAAAGTACATGAAAATGAACCACCATCACAAGTTAGGTAAATTCACAACTCTGGTGTATATGACCCGTATGTGACTCGCACATGTTTGGCGCTTGCTAGGATTCCCAACAAAATAGGCAACGGGACAAAATTTGGAAGCAATATTATTAACATGCTGCTGGTGTACTTGGTGACAGTGTCAGTGGCGACGGAAGAGAGGACACCAGGGACTCCAATCAAGACTAAAGAGAAGAAACCAGGGACTGAACATAGCGGAGCCCCGGGACGAAAAGAGCCCTCATAGAAAAGATTAATATAATTTCAATTGCCAAGAAGAGTGGGCACTGGCCCGGGGCGATACCTACAACCCATCATTTTCTCGGCTATGGGACTTTCAACTGGATGCGGCCTAACTGCTGGCTTGGGTGGCGTTCTGTTCCGAATCAATCCAGAGGGGCAGTCGATGGTCTTACATTGAAGTCGGCGAAACAAGGCCAATCATGAGGGTCGAAAGGCTAAGGGGTAAGTGCCTCCCTGGTTGGACAGTACCACAACCTCCCAGGGCAGTATTTAGTCCAGGCATGTGCTATCCCCCCTAAGTGGGCTATCGCCCAGCAATGGGTTTGGAGTGCCCTGCCATCGCAGGTGGGCCTCTGGTCCAGTCTGGGACTATAAACTGTGGCAAAGCACCCATTGCGTAGGCGACTTAAATTCTTTGAGCAAAGCTAACAATTTAGATGAATAAATAGTCTTAGATAACTGGATACCATTTCTTATCTATCTTTTAACTTGAGTAAATTAATGTGATCCCAAATGGGCTTTGTGCTCCATTTAAGTGCTGTAGAATTAACAGCAATAGCAAAAGATTGCTACTTCTTTGGTCTGGCACTATCTGTAATGGCCAGAATGTTGATAGCTAAAAGTTTGCCAGTACTTTGTGCATTAATATTAGCAGTACTGTCTGGTGCAGTATGAGGCACATCGAAAAAGACGGTCTTGTAAGTTAGTGTCAAAATTTTTATTTAAAGATGACTATAATGCCTCTACAAAAACAGTCAAAAGAAAGACAACCATTAAAAAGGCTGCGATCTGATTGAAAAAAAAAGTTGGATTTATAGGACTTGCAGACTGAGTTAGTCTTAAATAATGAGTTATCAAGAATGAATACCTGTTAAGTAACTGAATGCTAAAGTATCAAGTGAAATTGCCATTAGAATCAAAGTATTGCATTAATCAAATGCAAAGAAATGGATTTTGCAGAAAGAATGGCCGAAAATCACCAGAAAAGGCAAACTGTAAAAAATCTTACCACATGCCGGAAATACTGCAATGCGGAACGACAAGGCTACATTAGCCATCCATACTCCAGAAGAGAATAACTTCAATTGCCAAACAATGTCAAGTCAGGCACTACAATTGCCTTAGAAAAGACCACAAATTCCATCCCAAATCAGGGGCCCCAACTACCTACGCCCCAAAGGCCCCGGAAAACCCTTTTCGATAAAAGGCCCTCACATTCCCTCCAATTAGAATCTAAGGTGGTTCCTAGCCAAAGTCACCCTAATGCCATTTGAAAAACCAAAAGGCCCCACAAAATTGCCTTACTTGCCCACATGCCTAAGACACAAATGGCCAAGGGGACAAATTGGTATTTTCTTTATTTTTCACTGTACTCTAAGCTAGAGTCTCCAATCAATGGCTAAGCAACCAGGGACTGAACATTCGGACCCGAAAAAGAGCCCAAGAAATTAAATAATTCAATCAAAAGAGGGCACTGCCCGGGGGTACTAACCATGCATTCGCCTATGGGCTTCCACTGGATGCCACAAAAGGCTGGGGGCAATTGTGAAGCAATATATACAGCTCGTGTACTTGGTGAAAGCATGGACAAGAGGGACGGGTCCATAGGGAACTAAGAGAACCGGATTGATAGCACACCTGGGACAAACTATGAAAGTCCATAATGTCATTCCAAGAGTGGCAGGCAGGGCTTGCAGCCTCATCCAGTTGGCATTCATTGGCAAATAGATACTGCCACTTCTGGATGCGTTTGTTACGAACAAGGGGCAATTGATGCTAATTTTGAGATAAAGGCAACATAGGTCTAAGGCTAGGTAATCCAACTGGTGGACAACAACCTCCTGGCTATTTAAGTCAGCATAAATCATCAAGTGGGCTTGCCGCAATTGTTGCAATGCTTTGACTAAAAGTTGCCTTGTTAAATTAAGATAGTGGCAAAGAGCCTCAAGAATAAAATTCTTTAGTATAAAAATTTTTAAAATAGTTAGATACTGAACCATTCTATACTTAAAAATGAAATAATTGATCAAAATGGCTGTGTCATTTAATGCTTAGAATTGAGCAAGAAAGATCTTAGTTTTTGAAATGAATCAGATTATAAGAAATTTGCAGAATTGTAAAAATTCATACTGCTGGTCAAGATGAACAAAAAGACGACTGAAAGGTCAAAATTTTTTTAATGAAAGCCTTCAAAAAAGTCAAAGAAAAACCTTAAAAGAATTGCAAAACATGGTAAAGGACTTGCCTGCGATGCCAAGCTACAAGCTCATAAAAGAATACCCTTAAGTAATTGACATGCTTGCATTAATAAAAATATGCCTATATTATCAAGATAATTGCACAATTCAAATGAAAAGGGAATCTGTTTAGCAACTATGAACTGGCCCAGAAACACAGAAAAGCCTTCAATGAAACCACCGTTACCAACTGCTGGAAATAGGTGCCGCATGCCAAAGGGACACATGCCCTCATAAATGCCACAAGAAATTCAATTCCAAGCAATGCAGTACTCTGAACTCAATGCGTTGAAAAGGACATATTTTCCATCTAATAGATCAACTCACTCTGAACACAATTATTAAACGGGATTTTTGAGTAGGCCCCAGCCCAAAGAAAGAGAGCACCAGGAACGCCGACAAGAGCCTTAAAAAGTATAATTGCTTCATCCTGGCCCAGAACCTCAAATCATTTGGCTAAGTTCAATGGTGCCTATTTTTCTCTTTCCACTATAGACAGATGGTTCTTAGCCGACAACATGGCAATAAGGAGTCTCATGACTACAAATCAAACGTTTACCGATGTGACCCAAGTGCGCGCAGGTTAGCTGCCTCGGGATTGGAATTAAAATGTGGGATGTAGTGATAAAGAGAACAGATCAATAAAAAAGAGAAGACATTACATCAACTGAGAAATAGTATCAAAGATTTTTCATTAAGGTGAACGAGCGTCTCCCTATCTTCGATGGACTTTCGTCGCTAATGCTCTGTGGGCGTTGGCCTCAAAAGGGAGTAGTTCTTAAGTGGCAAAACATCAGAGCAAATAAGGTGATGTAAAGGGATAGACCACGACTCCGGATATTAGTACACTGCTATACGAGTGCTATCAGCATGTGTTTGGAGTGAAGCATCGAGGTGCGCCAGTCCGAAGAAACTGTGAAAGACGGTACACAACTTGAAGCGCATGAGAATAAAGATAATGGTCCATCACTACTCTAATGAGTAATTAATGCCAAAGCTTGTCATTATGCTAAATTAAAGCAATAGCAAAAGATCTATTCGGCTGGACACTATCTAATGGCGGATGTCAAGCAAGTGCCCTTCTAAAAGCATTCTGGTCTTGGCCCAAAGCTAGCAATTTTCTAAAAAATGCTTTCACTATTTCAACCTTAAAGTCATTGATTAAAGAATGTTTAGCCTGTCGAATCGAAATTAGAGTATAAAATGACCCATTAGTATTAATGGTATATATGCTAATTTTTGGATTCAACAAGGAAAGACAAATTTGTTATTCAGTTGAGGCCGAGAAAACACCAGAAAAGGAGAACTGTAGAGAAACGTACACATGGCACGATACATCGGCATGACTGAATGGCCTAACGCTGCTGGGGTAATCAATCCAGCATGTGTTATGAATCAATGCCATAAGAAAAATAATTCCTAGGGAGTAAACTCCACAAGCCCTCCAATTCGAGAAGCCCCATCTCCCAGTGGATATGTGCAGCCAGCGCGAATTTTGCAAATGACCATATTATTGGTCATCTCAAACTATAAATATGTCCAAAGTGGTTGTTTTAATAATCTATCTTGTCAGCATTCCTAAGCCCACTGATTCGATGAAATTGCATTAATAGCAAGTACTGAATGAACACCACAAAGTAGGTTATGTAAATTCACACCTCTGGTGTATATGACCCGTATGTGCACTCGCAATGTTTGGCGTTGCTAGGATTCCAACAAAATAGGCACGGACAAAATTGGACGCAATATTATTAACATGCTGTGGTGAACTTGGTGACAGTGTCCGTGGCGACGGAAGAGAGGACCCAGGGACTCACTCAAGACTAAAGAGAAGAAACCAGGGACTGAAAATAGAGGAGCCCCGGGACGAAAAGCGCCCTCATAGAAAAGTTAATATAATTTCAATTGCCAAGAGAGTGGGCACTGGCCCGGGCGCTACTACAACATCATTTTCTCGGCTATGGGACTTTCAAAGGATGCGGCCTAACTGCTGGCTTGGGTGGCGTTCTGTTCCGAATCATCCAGAGGGGCAGTCGATGGTCTTACATTGAAGTCGGCGAAACAAGGCCAATCATGAGGGTCGAAAGGCTAAGGGGTAAGTGCCTCCCTGGTTGGACAGTACCACAACCTCCCAGGGCAGTATTTAGTCCAGGCATGTGCTATCCCCCCTAAGTGGGCTATCGCCCAGCAATGGGTTTGGAGTGCCCTGCCATCGCAGGTGGGCCTCTGGTCCAGTCTGGGACTATAAACTGTGGCAAAGCACCCATTGCGTAGGCGACTTAAATTCTTTGAGCAAAGCTAACAATTTAGATGAATAAATAGTCTTAGATAACTGGATACCATTTCTTATCTATCTTTTAACTTGAGTAAATTAATGTGATCCCAAATGGGCTTTGTGCTCCATTTAAGTGCTGTAGAATTAACAGCAATAGCAAAAGATTGCTACTTCTTTGGTCTGGCACTATCTGTAATGGCCAGAATGTTGATAGCTAAAAGTTTGCCAGTACTTTGTGCATTAATATTAGCAGTACTGTCTGGTGCAGTATGAGGCACATCGAAAAAGACGGTCTTGTAAGTTAGTGTCAAAATTTTTATTTAAAGATGACTATAATGCCTCTACAAAAACAGTCAAAAGAAAGACAACCATTAAAAAGGCTGCGATCTGATTGAAAAAAAAAGTTGGATTTATAGGACTTGCTGCTCACGGGAGTAGTCTAATATCTACTGAGGTTTATATTACAAAGATGAAATCACCTGCGTTAAGTAACTTTGATATGCTTGACAAGTTAATTAAAGTAAAATATTGCCATATAGTTTATTCTAAAGATGAACTTGCATTGATTCAAAGTGAAAAGATCAAATCTTGTGTTTTTATTGCAGGTAATATGAACTGGCCCAGAGAAGAATCACCAGAAAAGGCAGAACTGTAGAAAAGAAGACGTGTACCCACACTGGCACTGGAAATGAGCTGGGCAGTGGCAGGACATCGACACAGGGACTACATTGGCTCCATCAACATGAACTGCCATGCAAGGAAGAATAACTTCAATTGCCAAAGCAATTGTCAGTTGCATCTGCAACTACAATTGCCTGTATGAAAAGAAATAACAATATATTGCCAATCACTCAAATCAAGGGGCAGTCAGGAAAGCTCTACCTACTGCCCCACAAGGCCCTCCGGAAAACGCCACCTTTTCGATGAAAAGGCCCCCCCATTCCCTCCCTCACAAGTTAAGGGACAGTTCAGGTGGCTCTGCCTACTGTCCCACAAGACCCGCCGGACAACGATGCCCTTTTCGATGAAAAGGGCCCCCCACTTACTCACATTGGGCTTTCATCCTGGCCCCAAGAAAGCCCTCATCAGAACTACAACTTGTTGGCCCTAAAAGGGACAGATTGGTTTGTTTTCTTTTCTTTTATTTTTTTTCAACTCGTTACTCATATACCCTAATTAAGATCTCCAAAAGCAATGGGTTCCTTAAGCCCACCTGATTCGATGAAACATTCGGACCAATTAAGAACGCAAAGTACATGAAAATGAACCACCATCACAAGTTAGGTAAATTCACAACTCTGGTGTATATGACCCGTATGTGACTCGCACATGTTTGGCGCTTGCTAGGATTCCCAACAAAATAGGCAACGGGACAAAATTTGGAAGCAATATTATTAACATGCTGCTGGTGTACTTGGTGACAGTGTCAGTGGTGACGGAAGAGAGGACACCAGGGACTCCAATCAAGACTAAAGAGAAGAAACCAGGGACTGAACATAGCTGAGCCCCGGGACGAAAAGAGCCCTCATAGAAAAGATTAATATAATTTCAATTGCCAAGAAGAGTGGAGGCCGTATACTAAACCAGTTTGCTTGGATTTCACATCGGCTATGTGTGGCGTTTGTTCAATAATCAAGGCTGATGGCCTTACAAAAGGCAAAGGCATCATAGGAAAGGCAGGTAATGCCATTGGATTATGACACAACTCAGGGAGTATATGTCCAGCTGTATTCTTAATGGATATCCCAAATGGTTGATCTTCCTGGCTTGCAGTAAAGGATATAAACTTGTAGAATGTGGGATAATTAGCAAACTAAATTTAGAGAATAATTAGATGGATCTCTAATCTAACTGAGAAATTAATGTCCCAAATGTTTGTCAATTAGTATGAAACACAAGAAAAGTCTAATATGTCGGAAATATTAATGCAGAATTGTGTAAGTTCATACTTTGATATAAATATTCGTCAATAGCAAGAAAAAGTGATTGGCAAATTTTTATTTAAGAGACTAATGCCTTCAAACGTCAAAGAAGACAATAAAACTCCACGATGAAAAGATTGATAAGGACTCCTACGGATATTAACTACAGTTATTCAAAATGAAACACTGCTAAGAACTTTGTATCTGAATTATTAAATTATTCCATTAGTTATACTATAACCAATGATCAAATAAGATCAATCTGTTTATTGCAGGAAAACTCAGAGAAATCACAGAAAGCTTAGAAGAGCGTTCCCGCAGAATGGGCAGGAGAATGAACAGATACATTGGCTCATCACATGACTCTGCAAGGAAGAAAATCAATTGCCAAAGATTGTTGTGCAACTACAATTCCTGAAGAAAAACATAATAAATCATCAAAAGGGGCAGTCGGCTCATACTCCCCACAAGCCTCGGAAGCCACTTTCGCTCAAAGCTCCTATGCCCAAGCCTCAACCTTCGATGAAAGCCCTTCCCCAATAGCAGTGGCTCTGCTAGTCAACCGGACCGTGCCTTTCGTGAAGGCCCACTACTATGGCTATCCTGCCAAACCTCAAGATACAATGTGGCCCAAAGGACAGATGTTTGTTTCTTCTTTTATTTTTATGTTACATAACCTAATTAGATTCAAACATGGTTCTCCTGTTATGAATTCGACAATAACCAAAGTATAATGAACACATCACAAGTTGTAAATCACATGGTGATGACGATGACTCACTTGCGTGCGGTCAACAAATAGAACGACAAATTGAGCATTTTTACTTGTGTTATGGTCGGGGGAAGCAACTCATAAGACAAAGACGGTGAATCGGCCGGCGAAAGACCTATAAAGTATTATTCATGCAAGAGTGGGTGCCGCCCAAACATTTCTGTGGGTTTATGATGCTAATGTGTGGTGGGTTGTTCGATCATCAGGAGTGTGCTAATGAGGGAAACAATCATAAGGTAAGTAGTCTGTTGCGACCAAACCTCCAGGGAATTTGTCAGAGTCTATCCCTAGGATGCACTGTTTGAGTGCTGCATCGTGGGCTGCCATTGGGCAACTGTCAAGACTTGTAGGACTATTTGGAACAACTTAAGAAATAGTTTGATAGGATACATTTTATCTTTACTGAATAATTGTCCAGCTTTGTGTCTTAATGTGTAGATTACAATACAAGTCATCTTGGTTGCCATTGTAAGCAATTGAGAAGTTGCCAGTACTTTGGTATATAGCGTACTGTTGGTGCGTGAGACACGAAAGGGTTGAGTTGGTCAATTTTTAAAATCATAAGCTACAAACAGTCAAGAGAACATTAAAGCTGGATTGATAAAAAAGTTGTTTATACTCAGGTAGTTTATATGTTTAATTCAAGGATCACTGCGTAATATTTGATCTGAATATTAATAAATTGCTTAGTTTCTAGATGATGCTGTCAAGTGAAGTCAATTTGTGTTTTATGGGTACGAACTGCCGGAGATAGAAGCAGATGTGAAGAGAGCCCGGCATGAAATGAGTGGCTGGACATCGAACGGCATTGGTCACGATCATCGAGAATTCATTGCAAACATGTCGTGATTGAAATTGCTTGAAGAAAAATATGCCATATAGGGTCAGAGTCTAGCCACAGCCGAAAAGCACCTTTCGTGAAGCCCATCCCTCATTAGGACAGTCAGGGGTCTGCTATGTCCAAGCCGACACGCTTCGAGAAAGGGCCCCCTACTCATTGGTATCTGCCAGAAGCCCAATCATTGTGGCCCTAAGGAGATGTGTTCTTTTTTTTTCAATGTACTACTATTAATCTCAACAAGTCTTACACTTTGTGACTGACCATAGACGCAAGTATGAATGACACAAAGTGTATTCAATGGTGTTAGCGATTGACTGCAGTTGGCGTTTAGTTCCAAAAAGAGGACAAATTGAGCATATATTACATGTGTGGGTTGTGATAGGAGAGGGAAGGCTCCAAAAAAAGGAGACAGGGACAGCGAGCCGGGGAAGAGCTTAGAATATTAATTCATTGCCAGAAGGTGGCTGGGGGGGATACTCACCTTTTCTGGTGCTTCACTGGTGCGCTAGTGGTGGGCGTCGAACCAGGCACGGGTCTTCTTGATGCGAAACAGCAATATGGGTCGAAGTAGGATGCTCCCTGTTGGACGTACAACTCAGGAGTTGTCAGATTGCTCCAAGTGGGACCGCATGTTTGAGTGCTGCACAGTGGGTTGTCCATGGACATACTTGCAAGCACTTGCGTGGGACTATTTTGAGCAGTATAGAGATAAATAGTTTATACTGTCTTTTACATTTAATTAATTAGTGATCATGTTGTGCCTGTGTGTGATTACAGCAATGCAATGCACTCTTTGGTCTGCACATCTATGCAGTGTAGAAGTGCGTACTTTGTGTATTTCAGTAGTGGTGCGTTGGCACGAATGAAAAGGCCCCCATTCCCTCCCTCACAAGTTAAGGGACAGTTCAGGTGGCTCTGCCTACTGTCCCACAAGACCCGCCGGACAACGATGCCCTTTTCGATGAAAAGGGCCCCCCACTTACTCACATTGGGCGTTCATCCTGGCCCCAAGAAAGCCCTCATCAGAACTACAACTTGTTGGCCCTAAAAGGGACAGATTGGTTTGTTTTCTTTTCTTTTATTTTTTTCAACTCGTTACTCATAGACCCTAATTAAGATCTCCAAAAGCAATGGGTTCCTTAAGCCCACCTGATTCGATGAAACATTCGGACCAATTAAGTACGCAAAGTACATGAAAATGAACCACCATCACAAGTTAGGTAAATTCACAACTCTGGTGTATATGACCCGTATGTGACTCGCACATGTTTGGCGCTTGCTAGGATTCCCAACAAAATAGGCAACGGGACAAAATTTGGAAGCAATATTATTAACATGCTGCTGGTGTACTTGGTGACAGTGTCAGTGGCGACGGAAGAGAGGACACCAGGGACTCCAATCAAGACTAAAGAGAAGAAACCAGGGACTGAACATAGCGGAGCCCCGGGACGAAAAGAGCCCTCATAGAAAAGATTAATATAATTTCAATTGCCAAGAAGAGTGGGCACTGGCCCGGGGCGATACCTACAACCCATCATTTTCTCGGCTATGGGACTTTCAACTGGATGCGGCCTAACTGCTGGCTTGGGTGGCGTTCTGTTCCGAATCAATCCAGAGGGGCAGTCGATGGTCTTACATTGAAGTCGGCGAAACAAGGCCAATCATGAGGGTCGAAAGGCTAAGGGGTAAGTGCCTCCCTGGTTGGACAGTACCACAACCTCCCAGGGCAGTATTTAGTCCAGGCATGTGCTATCCCTCCTAAGTGGGCTATCGCCCAGCAATGGGTTTGGAGTGCCCTGCCATCGCAGGTGGGCCTCTGGTCCAGTCTGGGACTATAAACTGTGGCAAAGCACCCGTTGCGTAGGCGACTTAAATTCTTTGAGCAAAGCTAACAATTTAGATGAATAAATAGTCTTAGATAACTGGATACCATTTCTTATCTATCTTTTAACTTGAGTAAATTAATGTGATCCCAAATGGGCTTTGTGCTCCATTTAAGTGCTGTAGAATTAACAGCAATAGCAAAAGATTGCTACTTCTTTGGTCTGGCACTATCTGTAATGGCCAGAATGTTGATAGCTAAAAGTTTGCCAGTACTTTGTGCATTAATATTAGCAGTACTGTCTGGTGCAGTATGAGGCACAACGAAAAAGACGGTCTTGTAAGTTAGTGTCAAAATTTTTATTTAAAGATGACTATAATGCCTCTACAAAAACAGTCAAAAGAAAGACAACCATTAAAAAGGCTGCGATCTGATTGAAAAAGAAAGTTGGATTTATAGGACTTGCTGCTCACGGGAGTAGTCTAATATCTACTGAGGTTTATATTACAAAGATGAAATCACCTGCGTTAAGTAACTTTGATATGCTTGACAAGTTAATTAAAGTAAAATATTGCCATATAGTTTATTCTAAAGATGAACTTGCATTGATTCAAAGTGAAAAGATCAAATCTTGTGTTTTTATTGCAGGTAATATGAACTGGCCCAGAGAAGAATCACCAGAAAAGGCAGAACTGTAGAAAAGAAGACGTGTACCCACACTGGCACTGGAAATGAGCTGGGCAGTGGCAGGACATCGACACAGGGACTACATTGGCTCCATCAACATGAACTGCCATGCAAGGAAGAATAACTTCAATTGCCAAAGCAATTGTCAGTTGCATCTGCAACTACAATTGCCTGTATGAAAAGAAATAACAATATATTGCCAATCACTCAAATCAAGGGGCAGTCAGGAAAGCTCTACCTACTGCCCCACAAGGCCCTCCGGAAAACGACACCTTTTCGATGAAAAGGCCCCCATTCCCTCCCTCACAAGTTAAGGGACAGTTCAGGTGGCTCTGCCTACTGTCCCACAAGACCCGCCGGACAACGATGCCCTTTTCGATGAAAAGGGCCCCCCACTTACTCACATTGGGCTTTCATCCTGGCCCCAAGAAAGCCCTCATCAGAACTACAACTTGTTGGCCCTAAAAGGGACAGATTGGTTTGTTTTCTTTTCTTTTATTTTTTTTCAACTCGTTACTCATATACCCTAATTAAGATCTCCAAAAGCAATGGGTTCCTTAAGCCCACCTGATTCGATGAAACATTCGGACCAATTAAGAACGCAAAGTACATGAAAATGAACCACCATCACAAGTTAGGTAAATTCACAACTCTGGTGTATATGACCCGTATGTGACTCGCACATGTTTGGCGCTTGCTAGGATTCCCAACAAAATAGGCAACGGGACAAAATTTGGAAGCCGTTTCGTTGATGCGATTGTATCTGTTGTGTTTTATCTTTCTCTTTTGTTGATGAGATGGTATAGGGTATGTTTTTGTGCTTATCTTTCGTTGATGAGATGGTATATTTTGGGTTTTATGCTACTCGTTTCGTTGATGCGATAGTATATGTTGTTTTATGCTTCTCGTTTCGGTGGTGAGGATAGCATGCATTCGCGATAAAAATCTTTTAGAGGGTCACTCCACTTTCTCGAAAAGTCTTATTCTTTTTTGCCTGAAAAGCTTTTTTAGTTGTTGTATAATTTATGTTTAACTCACAAAAACATTATTCTCGGTTGCATGTATCCATTACTGAGACGTTACCTTATCGGTTCTATTCCTATTGTTCCCATACAAACTTCCCGTTAGTGTCCCAGGGTGTGCCATTTAACGCTTTAAATTATGACTATAATAGAAAGTAGGGTCAGTTAATGCTAATATTAACGCTATAAAATTTGACGCTCTATTTAAAAAGGTAGGGTCCCATAATGCTAATTACCATAGATGTAATAGTATCGCTTAGTTTAATTTTTATTTACAATTTTTCAGTTTCCACAAAGGTCTGTATAAGTTTAGATAATTTTAATACTACTTTAAGTCTTGGTAACATTTTAAAATATTATCTATGAATTATTTTCAGTCTCCGCTAAAGCCTGGTGCAATTTAAGAATTTAGTGCTACAATTCGTCTATAACTATTTCTAACAACCAATACATCTGACTAGTTACCAGTTTCCATTCAAGTCCGCTACTTTTTTCTGAAATTTAGTGGACTATTTTAAGTCAAGGCAATCTGAATACAATCTTCCAGAGTTTGTCTCAGTCTCTGCTATGATTTGGGAGATTTTGGTAATCTTAGTTCTACTTTTAGACTAAGCAAATATAACAGGGTGCCTGCAGACCTAACAAAAACAAATTCCATGACTTTTCCAGGGCCATTTCATAAAAGTCAAGGACCGCACTATCTTGCATTGTCAAGTAAATGAACATAAAGAATATCATCTTTCAATTTAAAATTAGAAATGTTAACAACAAATATATTTAATGTGTACTTTTTAAAGTTACATGGGCTACCACACTTTGACTTTATGTAGTAATTCATGTCATAATCCAATGCTCATTGTAATTTCTATTGAATAGAAAAAAGGAAACAATTCTTAGTAGTCTTTGTACGTGTTCCAATTTAAAATATTAACAAAACATTACTTTCCAGTTGTTTTCTTTTGTTTAGTGAACTACACCGGAAATCATGTGATACTTCCATTAGGAGAACTTACTCTTATTATATGAATTGAAACCATTTATCGATTGTAATTTTATCATTTTATTTAATCGGTTCTCGGTGCTCTATACAATTTGAAATAATTAATTTCTTTAACTCCATTGTCACAAATTCCATGACTTTTCCAAAACTTTTCAAGGTTTCTTTTCAAGGTTTTGACAAATTCCATAACTTTTTAAGGCCTTTGAAATTTATTTTTTAAATTCCAAAATTTTTCCAGGATTCCATGACCTGCAGGAACCCTGATATAACTTAATCTACTGCGATAAGTTCAGTCTCCGTCATATTCTGGAACAATTTCGTATGTTTAGCGTTACTTTTAGTCACAGTCACTTGAATATTAATGTTCCAGATTTTCTTAATTTCCACTGTAGTATTGGACAATGTCGTGATTTTAGTATTAATTTTAGTCTAAACCAATGTAAATTAATGTTCAGGGACATGTTTAGTCTCGGTTAAGTTCTGGGACAATTTCGTCATTTTAGCGTTACTTTTAGTCACATCCATTTTGGTGTTAGTCTTTTCCTTGATTAAAACTATTTATAGCATCATTATAAATATGCAAATTTATGAACACCATCAACATATTTGAAGTCTATGTAATGCTTTATATATAACTCGAGGTTTTATGGTAATATATGTCGCTCTCTCTATTTTATGTCCCTCCCTAGAGTCGTAATGCTAGCTGCGCGTATTTAGGACAACTAGGTCAGCTCTTTGCTACACTGTTACCAGGTGTTCAGTACCGTAATGTCATGTCACCTGGGACCATTCCTCGTGACGCTAAACAGACCCAGGGTGTGCTAATACAAAATTTCCCTTGACGCTATAAAGGCACGGCTGTGCCATTTGACGCCAAAAATCTTGACGCTGGTTTTTAATGACACTGTAACTCCCATTGACGCTATAGTATCCCCCTTCACTACTGTCGTGGTATACAATGACGTGATGATGGACAAACAAATCCAGCTCGGATATTTTCTCGAGGCAGACACAACAATACTGACGTGATTTATGTTACTCAACTATATACACAAATACCTAAAGTGATCAGAGACAACTGCATTATTTTAGTTGCGTTAAATGGAGTAGATACACATACTCTGCGAAACATTCATCAAACGTGGGTGTTTAGAAGACATGGACATGATAAAGTTCAAAGAATTTCTTTTCAAAAGCACAAACTACACCACACAGATATATCACAATAAATTTACATAATCCTAGGTCGAAGTATCATATAGGTCTATCTAAAAGTTTGGTTAATTACAGGAGCAGAGAGGGCGAACGACCGTAAGTCTGTGACCCGGGTGTAAAGGAGTCGCATAAAAAATTGAAAAACAAATACCTCAACGATTTGACGTTATTGCTGTCTGTTACCCCTTTCCCCTATGGAAATGTGCTCATTTACAGGCTTTGGTTTGACTTTATTGACATTTGCTTCAGTTTTTGTGTGAATATTTTGTTTTATAAATACGGTCTCCAGCAAAGTATTCTATTCACTCTCTATGTTGCTTCTCTTCGGATGGAAGACAGACGCTGCACTCTTACTGATTTGAAACGAGTGCAAGGATTGGTGAAAGAACTCTTCAGTTTTGATCTGTTCTTTCACTATAAATAAATGCGGTTCACTTTATTCCCTTCATCTGTTCTCGCCACAAGATGTGAATTAACGTAGAATCGTCTACCCTACTGTTAATGTTCAACCAGGACTATCTCATGCATGTCTGATCATGGGCTATCACGTGGATGACTGATACAACTGTTTAGAAACAAAGGATCTAAATAGAGGCAAGGCTGTCTGACGAAAGTCTTAATCTAATGTCCAGAGGTCAGACAAAGTTTGAGGAAGAGAAGAATGCCTCCTATGTTAACTGAATGGTGTTTTAAAAAAACACCAAAGGCCCTTTTCAGGGTCATTTCATTGTCTAGAAATGATTTACTCTTATTGTCCTAATAATGTAGGTGTGTGTCTTTGTTTGGTATTTCTTTGTTTGTTTGTTTGTTTACCCGCCACGCCAAACGTTATTATTCGTTTAATTTTACCGCCGAATGAGTTCAACTTACATGCCACCTGATACATGCTTCTCGCTACCCGCCATCCGCCACCAATTTTTTTCCACTGCTGTCACCATTTGCTGTTTAGTTCGATGGAGGTCACCCAACTTGTTTCATTCCTATAGAGTACAGACCCTATACAAACACCCTGTGTTTCACTTTCCCGTAAACAGCCCCAACCTTTTGCCCGTATAAATCTTGTCTGAAAACTTGCCTCAGGACCTGTCTGACTGGGATTTCTAATATCCCTAAACATCCCTTATAGCTACTTATGTAAATCTCATAATGAGGGAAATAAACTGAATGAAGCCATTCTGTACTTGATAAATAGTATATATTGTACATAACAAACGTCTCTAGGTTGATTAGGTATGTAGTTAGTTACAATCGTCCTTATTATAGCACAAGTAAAGTAAGTATGGTTTACATTATTCAAAGTACGCGTGATATGATATAATAATAAAGCTAGGGTAGGCGCCATATGTGTTTAGGTCTCCATTTTTATAGATTTATTAGATTATAGTGATTAGTTGTTTAATTATGGGAAGTCGGTGTTGGCGAAATATTCCTCAGCTCGAATAATTAAGTCTGGACAGTTCTGTATTTTAACACTTACCTAATTTTTAATGTAGAAGTCATGAGTAAATTTTTCATATGCCTAGCAGTTATAAATTCACACATAATCTGTAATGTGATTTAATTTGAATTAGGCTTGAAAATGGATTGGCTTGTTTGATGACTGCCTGTCACAGTTAGGGTAGTACTGGATATCAAATGTTTAACTTGGGCTGCAAATGAAAAGCCTACTTGGCTTACACATTCACGTATGTCTGCTTTAGATGTAAATATCTAAACATCCAGATGTTTGAGGAGTGATGAAAGTATGCCAATTTCTTCCAGTGCTAGTATACCATAATCATGCATTTGGCATATACTGAACCCTTTAACCGTTTTGTTACAGGCAAATATTCAAATAGATTTTTTGCTGTCAAAAATGAATATAACAAGATGTTGGTGGTAGAGTTGGTTTAGACTCAAAACCACCCATAGTATAAGGAATTAACCTGAATACATTACAAGCATGCTTTCTTTCAAAAATGTGAAGTTGGGAAATTTTTGTCGCCAATGATTAATTAGAGAAAAATTATTTATAGTCTTTACGCCTTATCAGAACTTCCAACTGACAACGATTGTTGTCCAGTCGTCCTTCGAAATAAGAAGAAAACAAGACTCGAAGCCTAACCCACTTGAGTTTGATTTGCTAGGTAAGATAATCCTTTGCATGCAATAATATTCTACACATCCGAATATGTGCATTCGTCTGATCATCCATTGATTACACACTCGCAAGGAATATATATATTGCTAGTTTAAATTATACTCTTCCCTTGTATGCTACTTAGGAATTGAATGTTAATTGTAAATTTTATTGTAGAACATTATCTATGCAAAAACAGTGGCCTAGTAGCAGCTTTCGGAAGGCTGTCTCGTTTGTACGTTCGTTCGTTTCTGCGTTCGAGAGAGAGAGAGATTAGAAAACTATTTGTTTTCATGTTCTCGTTATGAACACACAGGAAAATGATATAATAAAGATGAGTTAAATATCTGCTCTTTACTTTGCCTTGATATGTTCATGCTATAATTCCATGCTACATCGTTCTGTAAGCATAGACTAAATGAACAATTCAGTTTGGAGTTTGCTGAACCTCGATCGGCTGATATTACGGACGTATTTTAATGTGTTAGTGAAAATGTAACCTGCCGCGGATTGGGTAGGCTTAAGTGACACTTTTTTTCCATCTCAAACTCGCTCTTAATCTAAATTTTAAATGAACAAATATATCACGATTAACACAAGTATTAATTTTGGCATGATACTTGCTACTAATCTTAAGATAATGTTTTGTTTTGAAATTTTTCTATTTCAATTTTCCATGTAATCTTGGTGTCGTACTTTTATAACTGGAGGGTGATGGGATGGTGGCTGAGTATTGCAAAGTGCTCTGTTTCTGGATCCCGGAAGTGTGTGTGTGTAAAATATAAGTTTAAAAAGAGTACCGTGAAAGTATATTGGACACTGGCCGGATATATAAGTTGTAAGGCACAACTTCTCTAGTACAAATTACACGATGCGTCTGTGTCCTTAACCTTGGCCTTTAGACCATAACAGTGATAGATTTCTTCTTTGCCCGAAATACAATATAATTATGAATATCGTAAAAAAGTAAACGTAGAACACTAAAATGTAATTGTGTTTATGTAACCATGTTACCCAACCCCGAATAAGTAGCTTATGTTCCTCCCATACCAGTTAGCCATTGGAAATGTTTGCTGCCATTAAAAACGCATGCGTTGAAGCATCTTTTTACTCTGATTCAGTGACCTTCACTGTTTGCATTCTGACTCCAGAATCAAACACTACGTACAATCCATCCATAAAGTCTGTCATGTTGGACGTAACGTTAACGTAGCTTTAACAAGATGAGTCATATCGCTGCAGTGTTGCAATTTACAGCGATGTATATGATTAGGACATCATGCCGCAGACATTTGGCAGCATGTCACATCCAGTCATATTATCATGACACCAAGCTGACCTGTCCTAATATTAACCTCTTAATGTTGAGCTTCAAAAGAGGCATCTGCAAATACAATTGGTATAAATCTTTAGTTTGACTCGGCCGGGAATAGTATCCTTGACCTCCCGAATAAAAAGGCAGACGATATATACACGAAGTTGATCGGAGCGGTGCCTATACATAAAGCTTGGTCAATATTCACTCTCAAGCTTTACTTTTATTGATCTAATCAGGACATAAATGCCAATTATACATCATATTTGCAAATATGTTTAATGTTTCTTACGCCTACCTAGGACAGAGAATGAGAGTAGGGATCATCAGAAAGGTGAATTAGGTTTAACAAATTGATTATCCTTGACGGCGCTTTCAATGACTAAATAAAAAGATGGATATAAGATTGTCACGGAATTGCATAAATCTATTTCTTTAGTAAATACATGTACTCTAGTTTCGTTTCTTGTATACAACGATACTCGAGGGTGATTAATGTATTTTCTACATTGCTTCGAAACAGTGAGTTCGGTTCATTCTACCCTGCACGCACGAAGTGCTTTCGATGGGAAAACCCGAATACATGAATTGCACAGACGATTTAAAAGCTACATTGTCTGTGTATAAGTACCTCACAAGAAGACAAAATCGACACATTACAGAAGGTTTTGTCAGCCGGCGGTCTACTTAAAGATAAATGCTAACTAAATTAACTTTCCTCTCATTTCTTTTACAGTACTACACACACTACATTAATACTGGCTCTACAGATAGAGAAGTTTGGTAACAGCTGTAACTAAATTTCCCGAATCGCATATGAACCACTCTAAGAATTTGACACACACACACACATATATATATATATATATATATATATATATATATATATATATATATATATATATATATATATATATATATATATATATATATATATATATATATATATATATATATCCAGTCCTATCAAAACACAAAATATACGACACAAATAGTACAAACATATAGCATACATTGAACAATAATGATCCCTGGCAATGATTACTAATATTAAATGGAACTCCAAAACTAGCCAGGATTGAAAAGTATTTTGTACACTAGAATAGGGCGGTGTGAAAACCCTAAATCAAAATTCATAAAACCAAATTTAAATACACTCAACACAAACAACATTTATATAAGGGAGCAAAAGGAATTAAAAATATCCTTTAACTTTTGAAACAAGGGGGTACCCCATATGATGTGAATCTGAGAGGTACTACGTCAATAAATTAAAGATCTGCATATCTCCAGCTGTAGAGGTATGTACGTTATTTATTTTTTATATGATTTATTGTACTACCACATTTATTTTCGTATAATTTCTGTAGCTTCAACTTGCATATTATAATGCTAATATTTTCTATTCTTGTCTGTGATTTAGTAAGAACTTGACAAAGTTGCATTTAGTTAAGAAACGTGTAGTGCTATAGGAATCGTATGATTCACATGTTCACTTCGGAACCTATTCATTGTTTTGTATTGCAGGACTGTTAATGTATTGTTTGTAACTTACTGTTAATAACATCATTATCCATTACCGTATATGCCCGTACACGGTATTTGATGTATTTTCAGCTGCTGCTGATGATGGGAGCTGACGATGGTGATTAGAGCTGATCGTAGCAGCTGTGGAGCTGATCTATTGGGATTGGAGCTAGCGGTAGCTGTGGAGCTGACCATATTTGTCAGGGTTGACGAGGTACCAGCTAAAGAATTGACCATGGAAGTTGACCATGACGACTGTGGTGTTGGACATAGCGACTGTGAAACTGATCATGGAGCTTTGGATGGCCGCCCTGCAGCTGAGAGAAGTGTTACGGATCAAGTAACAGATGATAGGGTGTTGCAGACCAAAGTGGTGGGTGATAACTGCTTGTCTGATCTAGGAATCAATGGTGGTCGTTGACTACCTATACCCTTGGCTTGTTTGGCCAGTGGAACTGGTAGCAAAGAGTGACATCGAGGGAATATATGTGTTGCTTCATACATGCATTCTTTTGGCCGTGGGTTAATTTCGGGGTCTTGTTATATCAATTGTTTAGGAGACGAAGAGATATCTTGTTATATCTGCCTCATTTTTATTTTATTATCTGAGTTTAATATCAGTTTACTATTTTGAACAAGTAAAAAAAATCTTTCCACTATTTCGAGTAAAAATATTAGTTCACTATTTTGAACAAGTAAAATATCAGTTCACTATTTTGATTGAAATATCATTTTACTATTTGAGTAAAATATGTGTCTACTATTTTAAATTAATACTTAATTCGTTTTCTTGTTAAACTCATACTTTTCATTTTGTGATATACCGTGAATCGTTCTTTTTTCCTTGTACCGTATAAGACTTGTACCGTATAAGATCATATATATGCATTTGTTGCATGTTAATTCGTCCAATATTTGGATTAATACACGTACGTATCAATCATATTTCGTTTCTTACATAAATATACATCAATAAATATTGTATTCGTATTACCCACCAACAGTGGTTTGTTGTTAATCCGAAATCCCAACTCGGTTATCGTGATATAAAAAAATGGAGTTACTGGATATTTGCAGCTTTAGGTTGATTTCGTTTCCCTTAAATTTATGCGAGTATGTTGTTGTTGTTGGGCTTAACGCTATTTTTCAGCACACGATAGGCTAATCATGGCGGCCAGTATTAATGGTGGAGGAAGAAACAGGGAAATTACCGGAAAGAACCACCGATCCACGAGAAGCTACTGGCAAACTTTCTCACATATCCACATTCGCCGAATCCTAGACTCGAACCCACGCAGACAGAGGTGAGATGGCAGTGATCCGTAACGGACAGCTTTAGACCACTCGGGGCCCCTATGCGAGTATGTAATTTTATTAAGTCCTGGGCAACTGTGAAAATTAATACGACTCTTTCTTAGATTATATATATATATATATATATATATATATATATATATATATATATATATATATATATATATATATATATATATATATATATATATATATATATATATTGTTTTCTTGTGTTTTTCTGTTCTTGAAGTAAGGGGAGGGTAAATTAATATAACAAATACATTGAGAATTTTATAGTTCCAAACTTCTATATTTATCTATTCGAGTGTAGATATATCCTACTTTAATGTAAATGGTCATATCCCAATAATTTGAGATAATAAGCTATTATAAATGAGGAATGGAAATAACGACACGAAGGAATGGTTGATGCCACCGTTGGAAAGATTTCTCATGAATCAGCTTGATTTTGGGAAACCTACATTAAACGTGACTTTAAGTTTTCATTTCCTATCTTGAAATTGAGACACAGTAGATGGTACTTTTATAATTTGTTGTCATCTACTTAGGAAACCTGACATGATTTAATGCAAGATAATTATTCTCTATCAGCAAATTCAATGAATTAAATAAATTCATAGAATTAAATAAATTCATAGAATTAAATAAATTCATAGAATTAAATAAATTCAATGAATTAAATAAATTCATAGAATTAAATAAATTCATAGAATTAAATAAATTCATAGAATTAAATAAATTCATAGAATTAAATAAATTCATAGAATTAAATAAATTCATAGAATTAAATAAATTCATAGAATTAAATAAATTCATAGAATTAAATAAATTCATAGAATTAAATAAATTCATAGAATTAATTTCAGACATATATTGCAAGTGATGAAAGCTAATAGGTATCATCGAATGAATCAGTAGAAAGTCATAATTGATCTGCCACACACTACAAGGTTAATGCTCTAGCGACCTTTGACCCGGTAAATTTGTTTTAACACCCTTGGCGAGCAAAAGCTGGACATTATTCAATAAATTTCATAAATTTAATATTAAATCGTTACCCATTTGAGATTATTTTTATCACATAGCTTTTATTTCAGTGGAAACTATTTAGATATATAAATAAAAGAACGAACAATTTCGTTCATTCTGACAGACGGTGTACCTTTCATTTGTTGTGCATAAAATATAGTCCCAAACAAAGCTGAATTGGTCAAAGTAGATTGTACTGTTTTACAAACTATAAATCAAAGAGAAAGCTTCCATCCGAATAAAAAGAACATTTTATAACCACAAAATCATTTTTCAAAGCAGAATTATCAATGCGATGTGAATCTGCCACATTATTTAACAGTGCAGCAGGCCGACAGTAGAATATACGAGTACCTAAAATGTGTGTTTAAGAACTACCGGTAAACGTTACATTGTTGAGTTAGGATTACCGGATGCAAAAAGTACCACATTTACTGCATTACATTTGTGACCTGATATTTGTAGTGTTTGATTTGAAAAATAGATTGTACATAAGACGTCAGCAATTTTCGTGTCGTATTTACAACCCATATATGCTACGTAAATATGCTGTGGTTGGATAAAGATCTGTCACTTGGG
Organism: Potamilus streckersoni; assembly: GCA_016746295.1. Taxonomy (NCBI): domain Eukaryota; kingdom Metazoa; phylum Mollusca; class Bivalvia; order Unionida; family Unionidae; genus Potamilus; species Potamilus streckersoni. Next base: position 44,839 of record JAEAOA010000771.1, read on the forward strand.
ACACCCATTCATGTCCAGATTATTCTGTGAACAGAGGTGAGTTTGTTTACTTCTTTAAGTTAGCATTTAAATAGCACTTGAAAATACGGTGGATTCTATATTTATGTTACTGATATACGCACCCCACCCCCGCTATCCCTTAGTTTGAATTCTTATTGTCGTTCTTGTCTTATAGTTTTATGCCATTTTTCTTATGATGATATTGTTAAAAATGATGTAATGAACCCCTGTGTGGGTAACATATCCATGTTGAGACAGCCGATATAATATTTCCTCATTTTCCATTTGCGAGTCGAGTTAAAAAATGGCTGCCAAAAAATGTTGATTCAAATCAAAACATCCCAGAAGGCGGGCTAAAATTTTCCCACGATTTAAGCCAGTCAGTAAAGAAAATAACGCACACTAATTTCATGGGCTTATTTTGACCAATCAGAATCATATAACGTGATATTTTAACGTGTGGTAATATAAAAAATATGAAACTGCACATAATATAGGAAAACCATACCTACAGTGTGATAATAATAGATTTTACATGACGTAGTGATAGATTGTACACGACGTAGTAATAGTTTTTACAGGACGTAGTAAGAGTTTTTACATGACGTAGTAATAGTTTTTACATGACGTAGTAATAGTTTTTACATGAAGTAATAGATTTTACAGGACGTAATAGTTTTTACAGAACGTAGTAATAGTTTATACATGACGTAGCAATAGTTTTTACTGGACGTAGTAATAGTTTTTACACGATTTAGTAATAGTTTATACAGGGCATAATAACAGCTTTTATAGGATATGTTAATTGTTTTTACAGGACGTAATAACAGCTTTTACAGGACATAATTCTTTTTACAAGACGTAGCAATAGTTTTTGCAGGGCAAAATAATAGCTTTTACAGGATGTAGTAATAGTTTTTACAGGACTTAGTAATAGCTTTTACAGGACGTAGTAATAGTTTTTACAGGACTTAGTAATAGTTTTTACAGGACTTAGTAATAGCTTTTACAGGACGTAGTAATAGTTTTTACAGAACGTAATATAAGTTTATACATGGCGCAAAACTTGTTTTTACAGGATGTAGTAATGGATTTACTGGTCGTAGCAATAGTTTATACAAGACGTATTAATAATTTTACAAGGCGTAATAATAGTTTTTACAGGACGTAATATCACTGTTTACAGGATATAGCAATAGCCTTTACACATTTAGAATTATTCTAACATCCGTACTGGACTTTTTTCTGCCTGGGTTATTCTTTTAGGATAGGTCCCAAGAACTATCCATGGTAATAGGACACTCTTGTTAGTTGTCCGTCTACAATGAGGATGACTCTGTGAGCCATGATAGAGTATTGCTGGCTGGCATTAACTGCTGTATATCTCGTGTTATTAGCCCACACAGTGACCTTTCGCTTCTTGCTGTTATTTAGTTTTAGTCCATATACAGATCTAAACATAAGATGCTAACTGATGACAGATTCCAGATTGCTTAATATTCAATTCACAAAGAGAAACCTGCTTCTTATACAATGAGACACAAAGAGGAACCTTTCTTATCTTGCATCTTATCTCTTTTATGAGCCGGACTTCAAACATCAAGGAAATCCTTTATAATTCTGATACACGTGAAGGGAAAAATCAATATCCCTCTTGTATTATGTGCTTTAAAAGATTACATTCAAAATGTTGTTAACCTGCATTATTCACCCATTTCTAGAAAGTGGACATTATTAAATGGAATTTGGTTCAATTCATGCCAACACTGGAAACCTGAAGATTACCAAAGTGTATGATCCTAAAATGTGCGAATCTATTGGACCACAGAAGTGTGACGTTTGTATCACTCGTGGACGAGTGATCTTTTAAAGGCAGGGGTAATGTAATAAAATTAAGGAGATGCGCAATTGGTTGTAGCGACCCGTTTATGCAATTCGTAGGTTTGTGTGCTTACTTGTCTGATTATTGGAATTCGGTGCAATGGTAAATATTCTTTAACCCGAAATAATTAGCCAATTATTATGAGCAAGCGTCACAGAGAACATGTGTTAGTGAGTTTCCATGATGCCATGGTCAATGAGTAGCAAATTAAGACCCAATCCGCTTGAGTGATGTAGTACTTTATAAAATCTATTGGTGTACATCGGTGTTGTGACTGCAGAGGAGGTATTTATGGTAGGAAACCGGTAAATTACACAATGGAATAAATGAGAAGGGACTCGGCAGATACCGTTTATGTCGCCATGGTGGCAAATGTGATGGAGCTTTACTGGCATGATGTGCATTGAAACAATAGATTGACTGTCCCAAGGTAGCGTAGTTAAAATAGTCAATTCTCTTATGGATAGTTGTAGAGTTTATACGGTGTGAACTACTGGCGGAACGGAAAGTGGATGTAGAAAAACTATGCAGATGTGCAGTTGATGGTAATTTGGTAAGTTGTAAATAATGTGGTCTTGCATTGATTAGAGTAAAATATATGTATAGAATGAGTAGTAGGAGTGGGCGAACCCTACAAATTTTTGCGACGAAATCGATTAAAGCCTCAGAATGCCCAATAGAGCCTTCATACGAAATCTCATTTCAACCAAAAAAAAATAAAGACCCGATTTTACAAATGGAGCCTTAGCGATTTTGTCGTAAATATGTTGTCATAACCACCCTCAAATTGCTGCCAATATTTGCTATCATTGTTGTCATAACCCCCCCCCCGCTGGAAGGATTTCAGGGTTAATACAAATGATTTAACTGAATATTTGTTAACTTTTCACAAACAGACTAATCGATAATATTTCACCACGTAGATCAATTAAATTTTTTGACTGATCTGTGAGTGTAAAATTAATTCTAGTTAGTGAATCATTTTGACATTGCATATAGACTGGATTAGTCAGATTCTCAACAATTAAAAATCCTGGGGGAGCTGTTGGCGCAAATGAATAAAGAATGTAACCTTGTCGGGCTTTATTTGATTGCTCGAGATTAATTTGATAGCTTCCTTCGATTATATCACACGTTAAATTAAGCGCGATCACCGATGAAATGTCCACATTGTTCGGTGCGATATGTATACAGTCGCCGTTTTGAGAATTATTGTAAGTCAATATAGTTGGTTTGGGTTGTTTATTTTCCCATTCGTCATGGATTATTCTGAATCCCTCGTCGATGGCCGCTCTGAGATCTCTCTTCAATTCTGGTATGTTATATCCTGGTAGTTTAAACGTTGGAATATCTTCAACGGGGATTTTATATTTCTCTGCAAAAAATTTACTTAATTCAGGATCACCTGCTATTTCTTTAATTGTTCGAGAATGATATTTTTCTGCGTCATCGATAATTTTATTACATGTAGCTACCACGCTGATGAATTCGTCTTTAGTGAGAGAACCAGATCTTAGAGAAACTAACAATAACGAAAGATCATTATTTATCGCTGTGAATCTATCAGTAATACGACGTTCATCTAACTCCTCATTAAACTTTTCATTCAACTCTTTCTTTAATTTCTCCTTCACCTTTTCATCCCTCTCTTTCTTCAATTTCTCTATCATCGCCTTCATGAACTTTAAAGCGCCAGCCGCGACCCCCTCACGAATCGCCTTGCCAAGGAGATTAGAAAATGTACTCCTGCGATCTATATTACCTTCTATTGGATTTTCGAATGCTATCTTATCAGTGATATAATCAGACTTTACAGGCTCGGGTGTGGAAGTGCTAGCATTTCTACCAGGTAAATCTTCGGGCCATCCTAATACTGTTCTTATTGAACTGTTATAAATATCTACAACATACCCAGGAGAGCCTATTTCAATTGCAGATGATAGTGTTGGTTCATGAACTGTTATCGCGATTTTTGATTCCCTTCTAGTAATAGATTTTATTCTACGTTGTAATTCATTATTAATTTGCTCAATTTGTCAATTTGATAGGACCCAGTTGGTATTGAAACAACGTTCCAATCTGGAGTGTCATCTTTTTTATTCCTATACGCAAATACCAGAGAATTATTAGGTCTCTGACCACCAAATGGAACCGATCTAATATTAGGCCAACTATGATACAGTAGTATAAGGAAATGAGGGTTTTGGCTCACTTCATTTTTTACCCTCCAAACAAGTATAAATTAAATGAGGGTTTCCAAAATAGGGAAATGAGGGTTTTGGCCCACCCCCCCCACACCTATTAGAACGTTTCAGTTAACAAGGCGGAAATTAAACTAGCATTAGAATGAAAATGATATTATTTTATATCTCGTTACCAATGATTAATGTTTCAACTGTTGATATTAAAAATATTTCATTATCACGATTATAGATACTAAATTTTACTTTACCGCTTACACAGCGACGGGACTCAAACAAATCTTTCATTTCTGGTTTGTTCAGAGGATATTTTTTGTCGATAAAATACACCTTTGACCGATCTAGATCAATTGTGAGTTTAGTATAGTTTTGTTGGCTAATGGGGCTGTGAAAGTTTTTAAATTCCGCTAGCAACTTTTGATACAATTGCTCGAGATAATTGAAATACACGCTATTATCAGATCTGATGAGCGAAAGTTTTAACTTGTCACGTGTTCCATTAAAACATATACCTGATGTTTCATTATTAAATTCAACTGTCAATTGTTTACCGTCCATCATTAGATATTTGATGTTACTATTGTAGCTATTTGTCATTGTCAAATTTTCAAACATTATTTTATAAGTTTAGATAAAATTTCAGTTGGAAAAGATAATGTCGAGTATAGATCTATCATCACGACAATACCCAAGGGCAAATGTATCTACCCCATTTTTACAATAGCGTTTGTCATCAAAATTATACAATCCACGTTTGATAATGACATCTGTTTCGAGTTTATGATGATTAGTTCGAATTGCCATAGCTCTCATAAAACTAACACTGCCATCAAGCGCATACCTGTAGTCATCAAATTTCATAAACTTTTTAACAAAGTCACGAGGCAGACCTTTTGCTTTTTTCGTTATTTTATTATTGTCCAATAATACGGCATACATTTTACTACGTAATCCGATAAAATATTTGATAGCGCTCGAGTTCATTTCATCTTTAAACTTACCAATAACCTTTTTATTTATGTCGTCATGAAATTTACTGTCACGTGGATAATCAGAAAGATCAAACAGATGTCGATTATTGTACATGTCCTGATAGATGTCCTCGCATTCGATTTCATACACGAGCGAATCAGTATCAGTAAACAATAATCTACTAGACGGCCACTGATTTTTAACAAAATTATAATGAAAATCGTACATCAGCCACTTTGATAAATCTAACACGGCAGCTCCAACATAGATTGGCTTGTTTAGTTTAGATTTGTTTTTCTTCTTTGTATCGCAACAAGATTTTCATTAAATATTTTCATGCTCACAAAATCATCGTCTGACACAAGTTTGTTTCTGCGATTGACATCATTAACTATTTCAATATTTACACGTTTCCTAATATTCTCCATCGTCTTACCAAAAACGGAATTGTTCATCAGTTTAAAAAAGTTTTTCTCAAACTCTGTTTTCGCTGCAGCTCTTCTTGAAGTGTTTGAGTTAATATAACCACTCATCCACGGCGACTGATTAAATTTTAGTACACGATGAACTTTTCTCAA
>JAEAOA010000772.1:0-85000 GCA_016746295.1 Potamilus streckersoni
TATATTATAAATTATATATGTATTTTGTATTATTTATCTATCTATATCTATCTATTTCTATCTATCTATCTATCTATCTATCTATCATCTATCTTTATATATATATATATATTATATATATATATATATATATATATATATATATATATATATATATATATATATATAGATTATTTTTATATTGACTTATGAATCATAAAATGTAGTCACTTTATAACTGAATTAATAAGCAATAATGCAGCCGAAATCTAAGTACTTTTTGATCAAGCAAGGCGATAACACCTTTTAGCATCTGGAGTTTTCTTAGATAATCATGTGTCAAATGTTATATGACACACCACGATTATGATTTATTTAATCTTGAATCATACTTTCATCAGTGTATATTTGCATTTTGTAAATATGTTTTTGTTAGATCATGAGATAAGTTGATATATTTGGCATTAATACATGAAGCATCAATTATTTGTAATATTTACAGTCTGGTGTATCCTTCAATATCTTCCCCTTCTTCTTCTTTCTATTCTACTTCTTTTCTTCTTTGTTTTCTCTCCTCCTCCTCCTCCTCTTCTTCTTCTTCTTCTTCTTCTTCTTCTTCTTCTTCTTCTTCTTCTTCTTCTTCTTCTTCTTCTTCTTCTTCTTCTTCTTCTTCGTATTAGTATTAGCATTAGTAGTAGTAGCAGTAGTAGTGGTAGTAATAGTAGTAGTAGTAATAGTAGTAGTAGTTGAAGCAGCAGTAGCATTACAAACAATTAATCTCTGGGATATCCTTGTATATATTCTCCTTCTTCTTTCAATTCTCCACATTTTCTTCAATTCTTTTTTCTTTTTTTCTTCTTCTTCCTAACAGTAGTAGTATTAATAGCGGTAGTAATAGCAGAATTATTGCTATCAATAGTACTAATAGCGCCAAATTTACTTACAGTACGCATGCTAACTATTAGCGACAGAAACATATTGAGTTGAAGATTGATAGAGTAAAAGCCAGTCTTCATTATATTTTTGTTTAATCTCGATTATCGTTTTACCTGATTCATTATAATTTAATGTATAATAGATGCGTTGAGATAAAAGGATACATTTGCCTGAAACTCCTTACTGTTAAACAATCTTAAATACTACTACTACTACTACTACTACTACTACTACTAACAATAATAATAATAATAACATTAATAATAATATTAATAATATTAATAATAATAGTAATAATAATAACAATAATAATAATGTATATAATAAAATTACAATATATTATTATTATGATTATTATTATTATTATTATTATTATTATTATTATTATTATTATTATTATTATTATTATTATTATTATTATTATTATTATTATTATTATTATTGTTAGTAGTAGTAGTATTGATATTGTCTAAATTTAGCAAGCTCATTTTACTTACAGTAAGGACTATGACTGTGAATGAGAAAGACGTCATAGACATCGCGGTTGGGGAAACTGTTATCATTAGAAGATGGCGATACAGTGAAAAAACATTAAACGTTGTAATTGAAATGGGCAATGAAATCCTTATGAATATATCTTTCAATGGAAGGATTGACGACATGGTCGACAACAAGAAAAATGAATTGATACTGAGATACAATGACACTTCAAAGTATCTCTCCTTAGTGTTATGCAATCCAAGCAGAAACGACGAAGGTCTCTATCATATAAAGGAAAGTATCTATGAAAATTCAACTGATATATTTCAAAGACAGGAAGGCGAGTGGAGGTTCCAGTTAAACGTTTTTGGTAAGCGCAAAATTCAGTTTGTGTTACTTAAGTAATAGATCTGCACAATTTTTGAATAAATCAAACATGTTTTAACACCTGAATATGTTTTCATAATGGTACTTACGCTCTTAGTCAATGCCAGATATGTAGTATTACTTATAATACAGGTACACAAAAGGATATGTTATTGTACGATTTAGCCTTTTAACGAAAATTAATCTTAAAGTATAATAAACGATACATCTACTGTTTACATACTTTTTCCATAGGTCCCAACTATATTAATCGATAAAAGCTTGTAAGATGTGCATATAGTTGTTGCTGTAGCTGGTCCTACTGTTTGAGTATGTATTTTCCATACCACTTAATATGTATTTGCGTCCTATGCGTGTCAAAAGCATTGCATTGTTTATAGCTTATTAGCTTTCGGTGATTCTACTACTCCAGATTTATTTTTGCATGAATTTCAAAATGAAAATACATTCTCTGGAATAAATTAAGTAAAATACCTAGCATTCAAAATAAATATAGACCATGAAACGTTTATGTAAATGCCAGAGGCAGAAATATTAATGCCAAAATTCAAATTACTTAGCAAAATCACTTCCGGTTATTTTATTATTAATTTTTTTGCTAGCTTGCTTAGTCAGTTACATCGACCATGCTGTTATACTCCCTCTCTCTCTAAACAATAAAAATAATGATTAAAAGTTTTGATAATACCCGTTTTCTAAATTAATTTAATATGGTGCACATTTTCGTTACAATCCTTTATCCTTTCTGTTCTTCCCTTCCCCCTCAAGCATAAAGGACAAACTTCTAACTTCTTATAAATGTGTAATTAGAGAGAAACAGATTTTGGACTGGATTAAAGCCATGAAATAGAAATTACACCTAGTACCCTACAAGACTATGGGTCATCCTATCGATACCTATGCATTTTACTTGAGAGTTATCAACAGTGTTTAGCAATTATACAGTGTTACAAAACCACTAAATTTCCCGGTTACGTGGTACCCATCTTGTGATATATTTAATGTTATGTTTGTTTTCTTAAACATACCATAATATTCGAAAAAACAATCGATTGTTATTATTTAAATCTGAAAATGTCCAAAGGTCTCTCTCGACCTTTACCATCGTAGCAGGATAGGGGCTCAAAATCTATGAAATGGCGAACGTAGACGATTTTCTGACAATATATCGTGACTTATGAATTATGGTAAATGTTAAGCACACCGACCAAAGGACGGGAGAGAAAAACCTACACACAAACAAGGAGAGGTTTTCAAAGTCAAACTGAAGAGAGAGAGAGAGAGAGAGAGAAGGAGAGAGAGAGAGAGAGAGAGAGAGGAGAGAGAGAGAGAGAGGAGGAGAGAGAGAGAGGAAGAGGAGAGAGAGAGAGGAGAGGGAGAGAGAGAGAGAGAGAGAGAGAGAGAGAGAGGAGAGAGAGAGAGAGGGAGAGAGAGAGAGAGAGAGAGAGAGAGAGAGAGATGGAGGAGAGAGAGAGAGAGAGAGAGAGAGAGAGAATTTGTGGTCGGTTGTACTGTCGCTAAAGCAGAATAATGACTTAGAGCAAGTGTAAGTATATTACAATGTTTTAATAACCTCTTGTTGTTTGGTCGGTTGGCTTAGTTTATATTCCACATTAATTTCCATGCGCATGAAGGTGAATGTCATTGCGTTGCTTGAATGATGTAGACATCCAAGTGTTGATACTGGTCTACCTTGATTATTAAAACCATCTTTTCATATTTAAATCATAAGTGTATATTATCTCGATTTAAACAATGTGGAGAAAAAGAGAAATCAAGAAAAGAAAACAATCAATTGATCAATGTGCAGAGGTGATTGTAAACTGCCACTACAGCGGATAACAACATTTTAAAGTGGACACTCATGGATGTGAGGAGTTCATTCGCTAGGTCAATACAAGACTATCTGTAGTAAATCTGATCTCGGTTCAAAGATCAAATATATGTATTTGTACATGATATCAATAAAATATATGTACGGTATGTACTCTGTATCAATCATATATCACTTGTATAAATTTTCCTGTAGAATGAAAATCAGAAAACTTAGTTTCCATTTAATGAGAAATTTATACATCTCGTAGTATAACATTGATACAACGTACAAACTATACATATATTCTCTCTCTCTCTCTCTCTCTCTCTCTCTCTCTCTCTCTATATATATATATATATATATATATATATATATATATATATATATATATATATATATATACGAGAAGATAAATTGCTTATTGACTTATCATTAGTTAGCTTTACTGAGAATCAATCAGCCTTATGAAATATGTCTAAATGTGCTTGTTTATGGATGATTATGTGTGTGACATAGAGAGTGGGTAGAATTTAAAGTCTCTGTTATAGAACTTTATCGTCCTAGATCATGGCGAAATGAAGACAGGATCTGTTGGAGAGAACATGACCATTATTGAACTTCAAAAGTCAGACATGATGTTCCTTGTTTTAAATTACTATGAAGAAATCGTTGCAACTTCAACGTTGTTTGACCCTAAATGTGTTGTAAGTAGTCAAAGACATCTCTATGGGCGACTAAAGTGTACAGAAGACAAGATAAGGAACACATACAGCATTGAAATTCAGAACGTTACACAGATGGATACTTGCTCATACAGAGTCTATTACAACAATAAGGGCTCCACTAAGCGATGCTTTATAAACATCACAGGTATTGTATAATGAAATTATCTTACAAACACTCCACGTTCCCTCCTGTTAGTAACATATAATCTCTGCAAAAGACTATGCTATTTAATGAGATTTGCAGAGCTGTCGGAATCAGTTAAATTACCACTTCTAGCTCCGTTTATCATATCGAAAAGAAACTATCAACATCATAGTCTTAGGTAACATATTATGCTAGTTAAGTAAATCTACTTTCTACTTCAAACATTCAATTTAATTTAAAGTCAATTATTCATTATCATAGTTACTGAGACATTACTCTCGTGTAGTTTGTAATGACATAATAAAGGTATATGTCAACTGTATCCCTGCAATGTGATAGTTTACATATCGTATGATAAAAACTGAATTCATTTCGATTGTGCATGTATTTGTATTGTATCTAGACAAGCCTATTATCGCTATGGTTGGGGAAAATGTGACGATAGGCTGGTTCTACAGTCAGCAAAGGATGAACCGAACAGTACGGGTCATTCATCCAAGATGGGGAGCAATGATGGTATTGCAACAATCCAATAAGTCAACCATCAGGAGTGATTTTCATAATCGTTTGTTATATAGAGGGAACTCGTCGAAAAGTTACATGTCATTCAAGATGCTAGATTTAAGCCTGTCGGATACAGGCGTCTACACGATCGAAACCCAACACGGAAATAGAATACCAGGGGGAAAAACATTGATTGTGGAAGGTAAAAATGTGACTTAGAATAATACTCTTAATTAATCATACTTGTTTTCTGTCTGAGGGTCATAATCTAAGTAGATTTTTTTCTGGATATAATGAGAACTTTTACAGATAAAGTTAATAATATCCCGTCTACGTTGTAGTCGTACAAGCAAGTAACAATAAACCCCACATTATGATTATATTCATAGTTGATTCACTGTTTTTCTCGCTCGTTCTATCTTCATAAAATATACTTAATTGCTCTCCTTTGCAATGCCTTATCTTACATTATTTTCATATACATAACGATTACATGGATTTGTGATCTAAAGCATATGTAAACACTGACATGATTTTAGACCGAAACCCTATCAAACCGATTTGAGATTGAAACTTAAATAATTCTTATGACAATGAATCTTCTCTTTCAAAATACACAGACTTCTTTTCTAAACTAGCATTTATTAGACTTGTTCCTGCGTGATTTGACAGTAGTTGATAGATAGATACAGGCTGACAAAGGTACGGGAATATTTTCATAAGAATCACTGTTCAATTTCTTTTTTCACAATTATGCAAAACGTAATATTATCAGAAGCGTCGCATATAAAGCGCATCTCACTTTTAAAGTACGAACCGATGCGAATTTTTAGGTTGGTCACATTCATTTCTGCATTACAACTAAAGGAGTTCAATAATTGTATGCATGATCGTAGTTTCATCTTAAACACACTTAAATAATCTGTAGTAATGTCATTAATGCGGTCGGTTGGTTTCCGTTAGTCTCGAGAGACGATGGAAATGCGCCCATGAAAGGTGTCCTAGTTTGTAGTTGTGCAGCGTCTTCTGTGACTATAAAGCCCCACACAGGAGAGGCAATCCTTGCTACAGTTGCTACACTTGAAGTATGAGTCAGGTCTTGGTTGGATTTGCATCCTCTTCCTCTAAGATCTTTTCTCATCGGCGAGCTATCGTAACGTTTCCTCGCTGGCTTTCAGACCTGTGTACAGAGCATGTCGCCAGCTGGACTTGTCGAGGGCAAGCTCTTCGCAGGTGTTGACCTCGATTCCAATAGTTTTCATATCGTGCTTGCAGACATCCTTGAAGCGAAGATGTGGCCGTCCTATTGATCTTCTTCCTGAGGCAAGCTTAGAGTAGAGAAGGTCTTTGGGGAACCGTCCATCATCCATTCGACGCACATGGCCCAGCCATCTGATGCGACGTTGGCGGAGGAGTGTGACCATGCTGAGAATTTTGGCCTGTTGAAGCACTTCGTTGTTTGTCACACGATCGCTCCAGGTTATCCCGAGTATGCGACGGAGACAACGCATGTGAAAGGCACTCAGTCGTTTCTCCTGAGAGGCGTACAGGTTCCAAGTTTCGCTGGCGTACAGGAGAGTGCTAAGCACGCAGGCACGGCACACAGAGATCTTAGTGTTTAATGTCAGCTTGCTGTTGTTCCACAATCTGCGACAATCTAGAGAGAGTTGTTGACGCCTTTCCAATCCGTTTGTTGATCTCGGTATCGAGTGAGAGGTTGTTGGTGATGGTAGAGCCAAGGTAAGTGAACTCACTGACTACTTCTAGTTTGTAGTTTTTAATGGTTATGCTGGGAGGTCTGCGTCCTGAGCCATCAAGTTTGTTTCCTTTAGGCTGATGGTCAACCCGAATTCATCACATGCTTTAGCAAAGCGGTCCATCAGGCATTGAGTTCAGCTTCTGTGTGAGTGACTAAAGAAGCATCATCTGCAAAGGGCATGTTCCTAATGGTTGCTTTCCTTACTTTGCTCAGTCGTGCCAGGTTGAACAGTCTGCCGTCTGAACGCGTGTGCAGGTAGATCCATTCTGTGGACGTCCCAAAGGCGTACTTAAGCAGGAAAGCGAAAAATATGCCAAAGAGCGTGGGGGCAAGGACACAGCCTTGTTTCACTCCGCTGTGGATGTTGAATTCGGACGATGAACCATTATACTGCACTGTGCCTTTCATGTCTTCATGGAAGGACTGGACCATGCTTAACAGCTTTGGAGGGCATCCAATCTTCGTCAGGATTTTGAAGAGTCCGTCTCTGCTGACCAGATTGAATGCTTTGGTGAGGTCTATAAAAGCCAGGAAGAGGGGTCTGTGTTGTTCCCTGCATTTCTCCTGCAGTTGCCTGATGGAGAAGATCATGTCGATTGTGGACCTCTCTGCGTGGAACCCATACTGAGGCTCTGGATACACTCTGTCGGCAAGCGTCTGTAGTCTGTTCAGGATGACTCTAGCGAAGACATTACCCACGATGCTGATAAGTGATATGCCCCTGTAGTTCTTGCAGTCACTTCTGTCGCCCTTGTTCTTATACAGGGTTATGATGTTGGCGTCTCTCATATCATGAGGCACTGCACCTTCATCCCAGCACTGGCAGAGAAGATCATAAAGGTGTGTGAACAGCACACTGCCGCCACACTTGATGACTTCTGCTGGGATGCCATCCTTTCCTGGGGCTTTACCTATGGTTAGTTTCTCTAATGCCAGCTATAGTTCTGTCTCAGTAGGTTTCTCATCCAGTTTGGTCAAACAAGGGAGGTTTGCAGTGGCGTTGAGGGCATTGTTGGTCACGTTATTCTCTCTGGAATACAGTTTGGAGTAGTACTCCACCCAGCACTCCATCTGTTTGCCCTTGTCATGAATGATATCGCCTGCAGAAGACTTCAGTGGAGCTATCACTTTCTTCGTTGGACCCATTGCTTTCTTTATGCCATTATACATGCCTCTGGTGTTTCTGTTGTCTACTGCTGACTGGAGGCTCTGACAGAGTAGAAGCCAGTATTATTAGCGCATTGCCGTGCTAACCTCTGCACTTTGCTTCTGGTAGACCTATATGCATGTAGTTTCCTCTCGCAGGGAGAACGCTGTCATTAATTACATAGATATATACACTATCAACCTCGCAGACCCGAAATAATGAATCTGCAGTAAACTGAAATCTTTCTGAAAAATATTTCTTACATAAATCAATGGCAAGCCAATGATTTGTGTATTCGCAGGACTATTTAGATTTTAGATAGACTGGCATACAAAGAAGGTCTTTCATAAACATAAACAGTTCAGTAAGTCAAGTTTCTAGAATAGACATTTTGTATTTTATTTCTCGAAAATTTGTGCCATGATTTAAACTTTAGTAGAGATAAGAGGCTACTTATCTAATTTGTAAACTGTATCATTATTTGTATAACAATAATTATTAATCTCACATCTACTTTCATTACCTTTTGTCTCTTCCAGATGTGCAATAGTTACATAATTACTTTACAACAAATATGATACCATAGTATAACGTAAATTTATAACATTTATATGATAAGAATGTGTCTCCACCATTTCCGATTTTAGATAATGAAGTAATTGATTTTGTCACTCTATAATCAATCATTTACTTGATTCCCACATTTTTGTAAGTGTCACAATTATGGTCAAAACGATTGAAACAACCACACGAGTCTTTAGAGACAGAATAATTTTGTTGATTATATTTACAGTGGTCAATCGACTTTTCCTGCACAATCCTAGAATACTAACGTAACTGGCATGTATGCTAAAGTGATTGTTATGTATATATGTTACAGCAGATAGATCATGGAAATTGGCAACCAATATGTCTGGTTTATTATAAAGAAAACTTAGAAATTGTAGGATCACTTTTATCGTCATATAATTTCCTTCTTTATCTACATTTGTTTTGATGTTTCTTCTTCATTCTATGCTTAATACGAAATGGTTTATCTTTATTATCTTTTATTTGCAGGTATCATAGGTACAAGTACACAAGGAAATTTTACACAATATACAACTTCTAGTGATAATCCAAGCAATAGATCGTATGGTCAATTGAGTTCATTGCATCCAGGTAAGAAAGTTCCCTTAAATTCCATGCTAGTCTAACAAGAATGCGAGACAACTCTTCGTTATCAAGTTATTAAAATGTACTTCAATATTTAATATCATATGACTTTGTTTAGTTATGTTCCTTTTACAGGTAGTAAAAATACCGCACACAGACTATTGTTACACTAAATACAAAGTCTTAAGACAATTACAACCAGTATAAACCATAAAAAGAGAATACACTTTAAGCATGAAACTCTTTGTGAACGCTGTTTTACAATATTAGGTGCATTGAAAGCAAATGAACATAAAAGAGAAGAGACGAAATCAGGGATACATAAGACTCAAAG
Source organism: Potamilus streckersoni (assembly GCA_016746295.1). Taxonomy (NCBI): domain Eukaryota; kingdom Metazoa; phylum Mollusca; class Bivalvia; order Unionida; family Unionidae; genus Potamilus; species Potamilus streckersoni. The sequence goes on from JAEAOA010000772.1 coordinate 9,368, forward strand.
GCTGGAAATTTGCTTGGGAAAATATTTTGTCTGATCTGTTCAAGTGCAATATAAAAAGTACACACACATATGCACACACACGCACACACAAAGATTGGCAATTGTATGCAATACAATATGTACTTTTGAGATAGAAATGCAAAGATATCCATGTATATGTGCTTGTGTGTGATATAGAGAGAGAGCACGTATATATATATATATATATATATATATATATATATATATATATATATATATATATATATATATAAAGAATATAAATCATATGGCGAATAACAACACTTTCAAGCGTACTGGATCCACGTGTGTCAGGGAGTGATTAAAATAGATGCAATAGACTGACGACGAACAGTACGAAACTAGTAACTAACTAGCCTAAGCGCTTTCGACTCTTAATGAGTCTTTTGCAAAGGCAATTACAAAACATATATACGACAAACAAATAAACACCTAAACGTTGTGTTTGTAAACCCATGTGGAGACAGCCATGTAGAGGTTTACAAACACAACGTTTTTGTGCTTATTTGTTTGTCGTATATATGTTTTGTATTTGCCTTTGAAAAAGACTCATTAAGACTCGAAAGCGCTTAGGCTAGTTAGTTACTAATTTCGTACTGTTCGTCGTCACAGTTATTGCGTCTATATATATATATATATATATATATATATATATATATATATATATATATATATATATATATATATATATATATATATATATATATATATATATATATATATATATATATTTATTTATTTATCGACTAAAGACATCAAACCGGGCCTACTAGAACCAAAATTTAGAAATTTTATACACTTACAGTACAATATATGATAAAAGAGCCACGTTGGGCCCCAACTGTATATAATTTGGTATCCTTTCACCCAATGCAAGGTCAATGAGGAAAGTGATATTCGTAATTTGTGAGTAATTTCACATGCCATTATATACGAATCGATGTGTGTAGTGCTCCAGAAAATGAGTCTGTCCTGACTGATGTTCTTCACTAATAAAAGAGCAAATATATAATGCAAATACAACTAATTACGTCTAATTTGAAACCTTTCAAAATTTATTCATAGGGTTTATACCATGCTTGCACTAAAACCAAGAACACGTTGAGGATGTGTGTGCCAACGATGGTTCTATAATATATGTAAATGTAAACAATTCGTAAGCAACAAATCTATTTACATTATATAATATACAAAATGTTGCAAATACTGTACAAAAGAAAGCAATGAACCATTTAAGTTTCAAGCAAGATTTTGGGATCACTTACGGATTGCTTAATATAGAATCAAAGGAATTTTGTCATTTATTTTATTACAAGATAATATTAAACGTGCGGTCAACACACATGTCAATATCGGCATCACATCATAAACCAAAATTGACCCAAACAGATTTTGCAATCCCGGAATTACAAACGCTGAAAATTTTTGTTCCAGCTAGTGTCGTTTCAACTTTGCCATTTGATGAATGACCAGATATCTACCCTGGGTCATATATTCAACACTAAACATATACTTATCAGCAAGGAATGACGTACACGATATCTCGCCAGTCGTTATCGTAAGGAGTGTATTTGTAACGATACTTCTGTTGATTCCAGACAGGATAAATATAACAATCTATTTGTTTATTGTGTTAAATGTTTATAAAATACTTCCAAATATTAATTTATATTGTCATCGGTGTATTATTTACATAATATCGTTATGCTAGAAATACCCCGGTGACAGAGGGAGTAGTATTGACAACTGCAGAAACATTCCCCACTTGTGCTGGACTATTTATATGAGCTTTAGATCAACGTCACCAATGGAGGATCACTTTCTGTTGTTTTTTGCTCCAATTTCTTCTCCAGAATAAGCATCTCTCACATGGCGGAATAAACACAGCGACAATATTCTAATGTTTTTGTTTAAGCTTTACCCATCTATATTAATTGTAAACGGGATAGCGTCACTTTATTGTCTGGTATGCCCTATCCATACGTAAGCATAATGCGTAAGATCTGAGTGTTTGTCGTTTTAACAGGAATCCTTCTCTGATGCGGTCCTCAATGGTTGTCATTAACAATATATATATATATATATATATATATATATATATATATATATATATATATATATATATATATATATATATATATATATATATATATATATATATATATATATATATATATATATGCATACATTATAAGGTATTTTGTTAGTTTCATGATTTCTGGTAACAAACGTTCATATTATAGCACTTACCTACGTCATACCTGTCGCTACCGGAGTGGGATTTTTCATCATTGGGATGACTGGGTGTCTGATATGGATTCAACGCAAGAATAGCCGTCGTTTGGAATCAGGTAGTATGAATTTTGTTCATTATTATACATATTCACAGTTGCCATACATTATACGTGATCTACAGCTAGATGATGTCAGTGTGAACAATATTCCCATCTCTGTACCCATCAATACGTATTTCTTTTTATTCTTTTTCTTTTTCATTTTCTGTGATAATTATCGATTTTAGAAAAAATCCATATCAACATATATCTTAGCCATTTCTTAAATAGAACGATTTTGATATATTAATGAAACTGTGTAAAAGATGTTAATTTTATAACCCGACATTAATGTGATCTTTGATGAAATGCTCAAACGATACCCGTTTGCTTTGTCATTCTTGCAAATGACCAGGCTGAATTAAATCGCAGATGATATATTGTGACTTTAATGCTGTTATTTATTATAACGTAAGTCTGAACTACAAAAACGTGTCAACGAGTTATTTTTAATTTATTTGCATATTTGTAAACTATATCATGATCGCCTGAACGACTAAATATAAGATTTCCCAGCATATCTTGCTATAATTGATAGTGTCTACGAACAGAGGTCATTAGTACATTGATACAAACAGCCACTTTGTGAGTTAGAATCTATAAATGGAAACTGCATTACATTTCGGACAAGGATATTACAATTTTACTCAAGAAAGATTCCACAAAGACACTCGCGTCTCTGGATGTATTTCCGCTCACTTCTTCGTCACTTATCATAAACTCAGTGTGATTTATTGCTGACGAACACTTGATGTGTTGACTGATTTTGATCAGGTTGTCTAAAAAATGTCATCAGTTTAATTTAATGAGACATATCATGTCATCTCAATTCTACCGCTCTCTTGAGTCATTTATATTCATATGATTATCGTATCAAATGCAAAGTTAATTAACGAATATGGGTGTGTTGTTTATTTGCTCACGATTTATTTTGATCTTCCAAGCTTCAATTCTGAAGTAAGTTTGATATGTGTAATAAAAACAATATTTTATGTTCTTGTTCGGTAAAAGAGATCTAGTATATAATTAATTCAATGAATATTTTCACCGGCGAATGCATTTCCAAGGAATGTCAAATATAATATGAATGATGTTCTTATTGAGTAAAACAAATCGAAATAAAAGACTGTTGGTCCAACTAATATTGTGATACGTACAGCAGTCCATCTACAGTGAACATAACTCTTTAACAGTAGCAATCAACATTGTCACACTGTTACGTTTGCATGGCTTTTAATTTTATATGTTGCTTTTATAGTTCAGCGTCTGATCCTCGAGAAATGTGAAACCGCTTCATTTCCAATACCTTCCACAATAAGGAAACATGTACTGATACACCCAACATGTGATAGAAGGACAGGTAGTTTACTTACTCAGCCGAACGCACTTCACAATACGGGACTTGGTCTTCCTTATGCACACCTTCCATCGACCTCAACTGCTGTCCATGTTGCATGCAACAGTATTTATGCGCTGTCAGAACAGGATGATGACAACCCAGGACTAAATAATATCATACAATGCAGTGAATCAAGTAAAATATCTAAGTACAATTTATCGGCAGGATATATGGAACGAATAGATAATGACATTTTGGATTCGAGCCCATCTGTTTTGATATTGATGTCAGCGGAAGATGGAGTTGAGCAAAATTACAATTGTACCTCTAACGAATGTGAAAAAACTCCGGTGTTGCAAAGCTTTCAAACTTTGTGTGCAAAAGTGAAGAAGCAGTCAAAACCGTCATCAAGGAATACTGGTATGTGTGTATTTAATTTACTCACTGATAATTATTTCATTTTTTAGGGTCCGTCGTATAAGAGATTTACATTTGTCTATATATGTCTCTTGTAAAATATGAAACAATCCTAAAGTTGAAAAGTTGTATTTCTTTCGTTAATACAATGGTAGGTGCACTGACCAAGAATGTTCCTTATAGACGACATCTACATTTTACAGTCGTAAACAAAAGTTACAAGACTATTGATATTCATTAAAATACTACACATACGAATTTATTAATTATATCAATTTTGAAAACGTTTACTTTTTAACAAATTTTGCAGATACAGGAGCTATCATGAGCGGGGATGGATATGAGCTGGTCGACCTTTCATGTGACATTGACATTGTCAAGGCTTTCAAAGTTGATGAAATAATTCATGTATCGACCACGAATCAGAACATGTCGAGTCATGGTAAGTATGACTATTAATCGTAATGCCGAAAATGGCAAAGATTGCGTTTCATAATATATTTACTTTAAAATAATAAAGAATCTACAATGAACTATATTATAAGTATGATCCGATGTATGTTTATTCCACAATCAAGTTCATAACATGCGAACTGATATTATAACTGTAGATAAAATATACACTCTGAAATCATGTTCATGACCTAAAATTACCTTGCTGTTTGTTCTTTTCGAATGGAATTTTTGGACAAAAACAATTTGTAAGACACTTTAATTATCTTAAAAAACAACTATCCCCGTGGAAAGTGTTTTTTCCATGAAGCTATATAAAATACCGAATATAAAACATGAAACTGGCATAAATGTGAGATCTGTAAGAAGTGATAAGGTACAGACAAATGACATTATTTTGTTTGAATTATCTTAATATAAAGACTTTGCTTGTGGAACGTGTTTGTCCATTGAACTAACTACAACGATGAATATGAAATAGAAAAAGCTGGCATTAATGTGATATCTGTACATATAAGAAGGAAAAGACACAGAGCACTATTTTAAAACCTAAAAGACCGCAAGTGAGAAACCAAAAAATGTGAGAGGCCTTTTCTATAAATGTTATTATATATATATATATACATATATACATATATATATATATATATATATATATATAAATAAATATATATATACATACATATATATATATATATATTTATTTATTTATATATATATATATATATATATATATATATATATATATATATATATATATATATATATATATATATATATATATATATATATATATATATATATATAGATATATTACACTTATTGAAAATAGATCCCTAAAACAACTTTGATATTTTGATGATACATACAGTATTTAGTCTTGCAGTAAAATATAGTTTAATTGTATATCCAATCCTAGATTTTAGAATTAGTTAATGACGTATCCTTCAATAACCATGTGATCTAACACTTTCTGAACACCAACATCATTTTTGGGGAATTTGCTAATATCTGCTTGTAACACTACATTATATCAGACAAAGAATTTAAAATAGTGATTAGAATATTTTGCACATATGATTCTTGCCTGACTAAATGATAATTCTCATATTTGCCAATATATGTTTCCTTCATTTCAAGTCCCTTATGAGACCATTAACTTTTATTGTATAAGACGTCTATCCCACGTTAACGGATACTTTGTTGTCATTTGACAATAAGAAAAAGTCATCTAAAAATTATTTTTGAGTTATACTTCTAAATCACTCCGAATTAATTTAAATTGAAAGTGACGATAGCTATTTGATATAATTTTCAGGTGTATGAAGATGTAGACACTATTCAAATGAAAGATGTGGAACTGACTGAACAACATATGTCTCCTGACATCGATAATAACGATTACGATGACAATGAATTATAGTTGCTGAATTTTACTAACTTAAACTTACATGAAATATTGATTAATGTTCTGACGTTCTATGGCCTTAATATGAATTGATGAAACAAACTACATAATTAAATATATTATAAAGTTAGTGACTTTTAAAATGTGACTAAATGTCAAGTATGGCCTTAATATGAATAAATGAAACAAACTACATAATTAAATATATTTTAAAGTTAAGACGTACTACTATTATATTCGCATAAATGGTCAGTTTTTTTAAAATTATTTTCAAGTCTGTTTGTAGGTGTAAATATGCGCTATATTGTTTCTTGTCATATACTTTCTGCAGTATTAAATAATCTACAAGTGTTCCAACCACTACAAGTTTCACTCACATTTAAGCAAAATCAAAGACGCTTGGTGATGCAGTTTCCTATCTTCATCGCATATTAGCAAAATTATATTTTCCACGCTAATAAGTTAGGTCTTGCTGAACTTCAGGACGGTTTATAATCTGTCTCTCTCACACACAAACAAGGGACCCCCCAGTGGCCGAGTGGTCTAAAGCGCTGTCCGTTACGGATCACTGCCATCTCACCTATGTATGCGTGTGTTCGAGTCTAGGATTCGGCTAATGTAGATATGTGAGAAAGCTCTGCCAGTAGCTTCTCGTGGGTCGGTGGTTCTTTCCGGTGATTTTGCGGTTTCTTCCTCCACTATTAATACTGGCCGCCATGAATAGCCTATCTTGTGCTGAAAAATGGCGTTAAGACCAACAACAACAACAACCACACACAAACACACAAACAAATATATAATGTGTAACACACACACGCACACACACACACACACACACACACATATATATATATATATATATATATATATATATATATATATATATATATATATATATATATATATATATAAGTAGTATAGGAAAAGGAGGGTTTTGGCCCACCCACCCCTCCCACACCTCCTTCCCCACCCCCGCCAAACCCTCATTTTCCTCTACTACTACTATGTAGACAGATATTTTGTAACCAGACAAAACAACAGGTGTTTGAATGCGATAAGCTCTGTCAACAGAAGTGACGAATTTGTTAGAACAGCGTATGTGTGGGATATTATTATTCTAAAGACGGCAAATGGTTTTACCACAAATTTTTTATCAGATAACAGGATGAAAATTAAACTGTGTATTAGAACGTTTCAGTTAACAAAGGGGAAATTAAACTAGCATTAGAATGAAAATGATATTATTTTAGTTATATTATATCTTAAGTTTAGATAAAATTTTATGTTACTCATATTTTTTGTGATATTTTTTTTCATACTTGCTAACCCTCATTGGTAGAATATCTGTTAACATATTGTCAATAAAACGAAATTCACGTAATAAATCATCCATATTATGTTTAACTCCTCGTAGGAAAGAGTGGATCTGATCAAGTAGTTTCTTGTAAGTTTTAATTGATGTTAAACAACCGTGCTTCTTTATCAAAAGTCTTGGTTCTACTTTTTTACACGCCGCTGTAAGTGAAACACCAATAGCGGATATGATTAACAAAAAAGGATTTAATGATACCCCACTTGAAATTATACCAGAACTGGTCATTAACAAGGGTAGATAAGATATTACTCGAAGGATCTTGTAGTATTTGTAACATTTTTTCACGCACCAAAGTTTTTTATGATAATATTTATAGTATTGTATTAATGCGTCTACATCTTGTTTTGGAATATATTTTGAAATATGATTGAAATCAACTATACTTCTTTTCATTATAACATTAGTTCACATAGTCCTATGTTTGGTTAATACATAGTAAGAGCTGGTTGTTCAGCTATAAATTCCAAACACCAGAGAAAAATTGCTAATTTTAAAGTTTTATCAACTGGTTCAAGTACAAATTCTTCTTCAGAATTTTTGTTTATTATTACAGATAATACTCCAGATGAGTCATCATTTGGATGACGTAATAGATATTTGGTAGATATTCTAAACTTTGCACTGCTAAGCACTGACAATCTATACACACCGGTAACTTCTGCAATATATTTAATAGAATTATTTTTTGGTGTCCACCCAGTATAACCAGTATCAACAGTATGCACAATATTTTTAATCTGTTTGTGAGAAATTTTAACCATACTCTTTTTGTCAACAATATTAGGAATTCCACTAATAATATCATTGAGTTTTGTGTTAATATCGTTGCTTTTTGTGTTAATATTAGCGAGTGTAATGTTAACAATTGATGGATTTCCAAAAAAATCATCTTTAAGCGTGTTTATGTTTCTACGAAAATTTAAAAACGTTTTTACGTGACCGGTAAATTCATTTTTGAGCGCTGTTATTTCATTACTGATTGGAACGCCCTGATCATCGACATATTTCTTTGTTACAGCGTCTCCATCTGTAGTTGGATATCTAAGATCTGTAATCTTGTTCTGGTTCATAACAATATTCCCATTAAATAAATCACCAGCTTTTTTAACAAAATCATTTACTGACCTACCAGAATCTTGTATCTTACCTTGGTTGTTAAAAGTCATGATATTATCAGCAACTGCATTAGGAATTCGTACAAGTACATCTGGCAGTTTTACATCACTCGTTTTTAATCGTCCTTCTTTGTCCTGGAAAATGACGACTTCATCTGGTTCTACACTGGTAAGATTTAGTAAATTATTGACTTCATTTTTGAGCTGATCAAGAGTTGCATATTTGGATAAGTCACCTTGGTAACCTTTTGTGGATAAATCTCCTGATAGTGTTCCAAATTTTGTATAGTAACTCATTATTTACTCTCTTAGATAAAATTATCAACACTAGTTTAATATTATACAAAATGGCAAAATCGTCGATATTAAACTTTGATACAGAGAAGCTGGTGAAACACAAATATAACAAAGAACTTCCTGATTGTCATTATCTTATTGTCGGGCGAACTGGATCAGGAAAAACAAATTTGCTTATGAACTTGCTTCTTGGTGATAACTTTAACTACGATAGTCTATATTTACACAATCAATCCACAGCAAGATAAGTATGAGTTATTAAGCGATTATAATGACAAACTTCGTGATGAACTTAAGGCTGGTGAAGATTATTTTATAATTAGGCAGCCAGAAGATCTTATTCCAGTTAATCAACTTGATGCAGATGAACATAAGATAGTAGTTTTTGACGATATTCCGCTAAATAACATGGAGATGAACAAAATAAGATCGTATTTCTCACTGTCACGTAACAAACAATGTAATTCTGTTTATCTCGCTCAAGGATTTTATAATGTTGACAGATTTATTCGGCGAAATACGGGTTGTTTTATATTATTTCCAGGACTGGACAATGTTGGCGTTAGAAATATTGCAAGCGAACAATGCGGTGACGTGAAAAAAGATAAGTTTATTGAACTTTACCATAATGCTACAAAAGATAAATACAACTTTTTCTTATTTGATAAACTTAAAAATGATACAACTAAAATGTTTCGCTGTTGTATTGACACTTACTTACAGTAAGGGTTTCAATTTTATAAAATTTATAATAATAATAATAATAATGGACAAACAAGCAATATACAGGCAACACATAGAAGATGTAAAAAAACTTGCTCAATCTCAGACATCGCTTAAGCAAAAATTACAACAAGCACAACGTGGGCAAGTAAGCGCTAAAGAAGCAACAGCTACAATTTTCAAGCCGGTTACAGAAGCACTATTAGGTAAACAATCTGAAACTAAACCCACTGTCAGAAGAAGAACTTAAACAACTGCACGAAAAAGGCTTGGTTGAAATTGTTAAAGATCAACAGGAAGCAGCTGCTGCAAAACTTGTTACTAGATCTGATGAAGAAAAAAGAAAACTAATTGAGGCATTTACAGCAAATATAGCTGATCCTGCGGCTAGACAAGCTGAAACAGATCGATTGATAAACAATCCGCTGGAACTTGAGCGAAGATTAGCAGAGTTAACAACGCAAGGAATAACAAATATTATAAAAAATTTATCAGGAGATATAAAAGATATCAAAGACGAGCAAAAAAGAGTTGGTGAGCTTACTGTAAAGTTTATGGAAGTTGGAGATCAAAGATTTTATTTTACAAAAAGAGCAAATGATGAGATAAAAGGTATTGAATATGATGATTTTTTAAAGAATGAAAATATAAGGGGTATTGATGATATAAGCAAGTGGACTGATGTAGAATATCAAACATTACTCGATAGATTAGATGTAATATTTAAAGACGGAGCTGCTGCTAAAGATGAATTAAACACGGTTACAGATATTGATAATATGATTCCACTTTATGAAAGAATGCGAAACGGTGTTATTGCTCTCACGTTTAAAAAAAGCAGAAAATAGTAGATTAAAACCTTTTGGTAAAGGGTGGAGTTTTTTACTTTTGATAAAACTCGTGTAGAGAAAAGTAGAGAAGTAAGAACAGGAACTGGTGTAAAAATATTTACATCAACTACTGAAATGATAGGTAGATTAATGTTATTAATATCACCAAAGGAAGCTGGGAATGTTAGTGTTGAACTTTATAATGAAATCATTGACATACTTGATCATCTAAGATCGAGTGAATTATTAACATCTGACGAATATGATACTTTACACCGCGACTTAATCGCTGCGACTTAATTTTGTAAAATGATATAATATTAAAGGAATGCAAACAACATTAGTACTAAACTCTAGTGAGTCTGCGATAGATAGCGCAAATTTTTCAGTAAATTAAATTCCACCTATCCAACTAGATCCAACAAAACAATATGAAATTGGATTAATTTCTTGTACTTGCTGGAATGCTATACCTAACGTGAAAAATGATGTTAACGATGAAATGTATTTTACTATGATTACAACATCTCCAATATCTACAACAAAAAAAATAAAAATTCCGCAAGGAGCTTATAATATTGCTGATCTAAACAAGACAATCAAAGAGCTCATCACAAAAGCTGACGGTGTGGCTGATAATTTTGAATTGGCAGCAAATTATAACACATTGCGAACTAGGATAACTTTGAAAAATATAACAATAAGTCTTGAACCAAGAGAAAGAAGTATTGCACAACTGTTAGGATTTACTGAAAAAACTTACACTGCACTTGATCAGCCTATTACACATGACAGTGAACTGCCAGTAAATATAACAGAAGTAAATACAATATTAGTAAATTGCTCTATTGCTTCTGGCTCTTATACATCAAAAGGCAGCAAAGGTCAAACGATTTACAGTTTCTCACCTGAAGTTCCGCCAGGTTCTCTCATGCAAATAACTCCATGAGATATTATCTATTATCCTTTAAATGTTGAAAATCAAATATCAATTATAATAATGCAGTTGACAGATCAGTCAGGAAAACAGTTGGAATTGAATAATGAAGTTGTAACTTATTATTTACATCTACGTGAGCAAAAGTAAAAATTATGCAACATCAAATATAATGAAACAAAGAAAAAAGTTTATCGAAGAAAAATAGTAGGAGGATTTTTTGGAAATATTTTTACTAAAGTTATTGAAAATATTCTGGGTATAGCACGTAAAGTTGCACCAATTGCTATTGACGCTGGTAAAGCTTTTGCAACTGGGGCTGCATCTGCCGCTGGAACTGCAGTGGGACAAAAAATAGCTAATAAAATAAAAGGTGATCTACCGACTGCATCTGAAATAAAACAAGCTATCTCAGAAATCGCTCCAACAAAAGAAACTCAAAAAGCTATGATAACAACAACAAAAAAAATTATTATCACCAAAGGGCGAGCAGATCATACAAACAATAATATCTAAAGTAACAGTGCCGCAATAAAATGTTATATAATCTAATAAAATAAAGTGTCTGTTAAAAATTATCTCGAGTTAACAGAAACTTATGACATCGACAATGATGTGACAGAATTTGAGTTTGTTGAGTATCTTGATGAAAATTCTAACGAACCAAATAAAGCTGGTATTAGAACCTTTAACACCAGAGACGAAGATGTATTTCTACTGCCACATAATGCTATGTTAGAAGTTCGTGGTCAGATTATGACAGTAGCCAATCCACCTGCTGCAATTGCAGATGGAGCAGAAGTAGCTCTTATAAATAACGGCTGGTGTTTATTTAAAAGTGCTAGATATCAACTGGCCAATCAAACTGTAGAAGATATTTCAAGTCATCTACAAGTTGCAAGTACAATTTTAAATATTATTTCGTTTTCCGACGATTACTCAAGATCAACTGCATCTAACATGATGTGGTTTAAAGATACTGGACGCAGTATAGCTGAATCAACCGAATTTTTAAAGAGAGGCGCTATAGTACATGGAGCTGATGCTGATGCAAATGCTGTAATTGTGAGAAATTTTCTCATTGCTAATGCAGATGCGCTAGGTATTGCTGTACCAGGTGCAGCTGCTAATGCAGACGCTACAAGAGTTTCTCTTACAGCAGCTTTTAATAATCTAAATATAACACCACCAGCTGCAGATGCAAACGGTTCTGCGATGTTAAATTTATTTCTTAACACACTTGACGTGTGAAATCCACGCTATAACGATGGTTTTGCTAGGCGAAGAAAACTTGCAGCAGGATCACGTCAAATTACAATGATGCTTCCACTAAGTATGATTTTCGGCTGTTGTCGCGATCATGATAAAGTATTTCGCGGAGTAAAACATACTCTTATTTTAGATCTAGCAGACCAAAACAATTGCTTGTTTAGATCTGGAGGGGTTGATGTACAGTTTATCATAAACAAACTTGCTTTGTGGATGCCACGTATAACACCATCAATCACTAAAATGTCAGAACTAAATAGCTTGCTTGATAAGCATACAAACAGAATTTATTTTAAGCAGCATAAGATATATCAGACAGCGGTTCCAAATACTACTGACTACACATGGAGGGTCACAACAACATCAAGCGAATAACAGCCGAGAAATATATTTGCCGTAGTTCAACAGCAAGCCCGACGAGGTAACCAACAACAAAATAATGCAATATTTGATCACTCTGATGTTAGACGAATATACGCTAGATTAAATTCAAAGCAATAATCCAGAACGAGCTATCGAGTGCAGTTTTGCTGATGACGTTAATAAAAATATTTCTCGACCGTACATGTACCTGCTTGACGCAATTCAAAAATATCAGGATGTTGAAGATGGAACTCAAATATCAGCAGAGGAATTTCGTACCCTTTATCCTATATTTCATTTTGATGTTAGTAAACATAACGAGCGAATTGTAGACAGCACACCGGATATTGAAATTGCTTGGACACTTGGGGCGGTTCCAGTAGCGCCGTTGTACGTATACGCATTAGTGATTAGTGATAGATTTATCACGGTAGATTCTATTGGACGTAAAATGACAGTTCAAGTTTAATCTACAGTTGTTATATAAAATGACAAAATATATTGTAAAAGAAGTATATTTGACTGATGGCTAGGTTAAAAAATTAGTAGCTGCTATTGCAAAGCGAGAACAGGTATCATTAAAAATCAACCTAATATTTCTGATGGTGTTTTAACAAAATTAATGCTAACAAAAAAATCAAGTAAAAAGGTATGATCGTAAAAAAAACTTGTTTTAAATTTGAGTGCTGCACAAATGACAGCGATGGCAAACGACATTGTCGTTAAAGGTGGTTTTCTTGGTCCAGCATTATCAGTATTAACTAGTACAATAATACCTAAACTTTTACTAGTCTTAGGCACATTAGCACTAGCAGCAGCGTCTGGAGCAATATCTGGCGCAACAAAGAAAGCAGTCGAATGTAATGGTATCATTCGTGGAAGTGGAATAAAAAAAAATTGTAAATTTTATGTAAATGATATATTATAATGCCACAAAAGAAAAAGAAATCGCCAACAAAAAAAAGAAAACAACAAAAACAAAATCGCCAACACCAAAATGCAAATGCATATGCAATCAACCAAAACAAGGTGGAATTATTCCGTTCGCTCCACTTTTGGCGGGACTAGCGGGAAGTCTGCTGCCAAATCATTTAGGAATTGGACGTGGTCTAACATTACCGGGAACTCGATCACCCGTTGAGTAATTTTGATATCATTGATAAGTTAAAAGCGGTTCCTGGATTTCACGGAGTTTATTCTAAAAATGAACTCGCATCATTAAAATCACCATCAGCTGTAAGTTCGTGTGTTATTAATATACAAGATGTTAATGACGGATCCGGAACACATTGGGTAGCTTTTTATAATAATAATTATTTCGACTCGTTTGGACTTCCTCCAAGCGATGTAATAAAAAAGTATATGAAGAAAAAATTTAAAAAGATATATTATTCATCAAATCAATTCCAACCTGTTGGAACGTCTGCTTGCGGATATTATTGTATTATGTTTATCCAACAGATGAGCAGAAATCTTAATTTTTTAAAATTTATTTTACAGTTTGACAAGCATCCTTCTCACGCTAATGAAGAGATCGCAATAAATTTTATCCAAACTTAAAAATAGAATAATGTCAACATACTGTCTCAAGTGTAGAACTAAAACAGAAAATATTAATGAAACAGAAAAATTAAAAAACAACAGGATAATATTAAAAAGTGTTTGTGCAGTCTGCTGAAAAATAAACAATATGTTTTTAAAGAAAGTGTCCCCAGCGACAGTATCCTCAGAGATGTCGCTAGGATCTGGTTATCCTGATATTATGTTAGTCGACGACTAAAAATATAGAATGATATGCAACTGTGATTCTGACAGAGATTTGTGTCTTGAGCAAAATAAAATTGTCGCATACTGTCAATGTTGTAACAACAGAGAAATAATAGGGTCAGGTATAGATATACATAAAATTATTGGAAAATTACCAAAACCAAAAGGCGGTTGGACATTGCCAGGTCATCGGTATACAGGACCTTACAATCCGCTAGATCAACAACTAGATGAAAACGACAATCCATTGCCAGGTCAAGAGCCTTATAATCAAGTGGATGCAATAGCGATGTGTCATGATATCTGTTATCGTGATCATGAAAACTCGAAAGCAGATTGTGATAAAGTAATGTTAGACGAATTACGTGATATGGAGCCAACAAATCTACGAAAACGTTTTGATAGAAGATTTGTTCAGGGAATGATAGGAGCAAAATATAAAAAATATAAACTCGGACTCGGGAAAAAGTATACGATGATCTTGCAGTCGAGCTGCACAAACCTAAAAGAAAAGTTTTCACAACGTAAAGTTGTCGCTAATGGTGTAGATGATATCTGGGCAATAGATTTGGTGGATGTATCCGATCTAGCTCAGTTTAACGTTGGCGCTGATGGTGCCCCAAAAAGATATTTGTTTAATGCTATAGATGTTTTTAGCAAATACGCTTTCAGTGTACCTGTTTCGGATAAGACAGGGACTTCAATGACTGATGCGCTATAACAAATAATAACGAGTACAGAAAGAAAACCGAATAAAATCTGGACTGATTACGGATCCGAGTTCTTTAACAAAAAGTTTGAACAGTTTCTAGAACAAAATAATATAAAAAATATGTTATAGGAAGCGAAGGTAAAGTCGTTGTTGTTGAGAGATTTAATCGCACGCTAAACGAGAAATTACACAAACATATGACAGCTAAAAACACCAACAGGTACATCGATGACCTTTCTCAAATCGTAGGTGAATATAATAACACGAAACATCGAACTATCAAAATGACACCTAAAAAAGCTATTAAAAAAAATATTAGCAGATGAAAACAAATACCGCAAACATAAATTTAAGTTTGGTGATAAAGTTAGAATTTCTTTGACAAAAAAAGGTATTTGCAAAAGGATTTACTCCAAACTGGAGCGAAGAAGTATTTGTAGTTGATAAGGTACTTTTCACAATACCTGTAACATACGCGTTAAAAGATCTGTCAGGGGAACCTATCGTAGGTAGTCTTTACGAACAAGAACTACAGAAAACTGAGCAGGATGTCTTCGTTATTGAAAAAGTGATTAGGAAAAAAGGAGATAAAAGTTTAGTCAAATGGCGTGGGTATAGCGATAAATTTAACAGTTGGATCACAACTAAGCAGATTATGATATAATGTTATTATAAATTTTCTCATACTTTTGTTTGACAGGTTTACATTTTACTGGTTTACATAACGATATTAGATACTGGTTACGATCGTCAGAGATCGTCATTAGATTAAAAATCTTGACAAATATGAAATCGAATTTGATATTTTTCTGTCGGCCTGGAATCCTGATATTTAAGAAAGGTTTGATTAACTGCCAAAACAGTTGTTGTTCGGCAACGGTAAAATTAAATTTCATTATTCGCTGTTATATAAAATATCATCTTCATTATAACCAATAGATTTGTCTATGAAATCTTTGGAAAATGTGACCTCATCACTGACGACCTTATCGCTGGCGACTTTGTCGCTAGTATCTTGTTTGTAGAGTTCAGCGAGTCGTTTCACCAAGTCCATTATTATAATATATTTTTATCTAAATTATTGTTATAAGATGACTGATGAGATAAAATATCACCAAAAAGTTAATATATTAAATTACAACGAACTAGCCGAAGCGGTAAGAAAATGTTTGTTAAGTTATATTGTTGACGTTATTGTAATGCAAGGTGATTCTCATAAAATATTGCTAACAGAAGCAGAAAAAAAATAAAATTAATGAAAGTGCAGAAACGACGCTAAAATTTAATCACGATGATATCATAGCATTTGCTCATCATTGCTCGACTAAAACCGAGCTATCAAATATCATATCTAAAACCAATCCTAGCATCGTATTCTCTTGAAAAAGCTGATTTCATTACTCCATCATCTACAAATTTTACTACTCTGGAATTTATCTTATAATGCTTTGCCGCGGCTGTAATCGATTTGAATTCGATCTCCTCATCCGTTTCAAGGTTTTTTGAAATAACAGGTTTTGCTGGACATCTAAAATTAATACCACCACCTCGTCCTTTTCTTACAATTTCCTGCTGGGGCACTAGCTCCAGATTTCTCAATCGATTATCAGTTTTTACGTTATTAATATGATTAATAACCAGATCATTTGGTATAGATCCATTGAACACCTCGTAAACAAACCTATGACCAAGATAGCGACCTTGATTTGTCGATGTTCCTCTAACAGTTACCCTGATATATCCCATATTCCTAATAGTACTAAGAACTTTTTTAGTTTTTCTGTTTCTAGTAATACCGCGATCGTTAGCCTCGTATAAATCAAAGACAGGATGTGGCTGAAATTCATCTTCTAAGGATAAGTTTTCAATGTTGTCATCAGTGACTTTATCGTTCACATGATATACACGCTGTCCCTCTGGAATATCAACGCAAAACAACGTGTAAATAAAATCTTTTCTAAACATTGCAATCCTCTCGGCATTATCTCCCTTTACACTAATCGTATAACCCGCTGACGTTAATTTGCCAACAGATATTCTAGTTTTGATGTTAATAACTGAACCTAATGCATTTTCAGCGTATAAGTTGTATTTTGGGTGAACATGATAAATCTCTTGCTCACGTGCGCTTGTCAGATTTACTGTCATTATATTATAGGTGATATTTTTTATCTCTATTTGATTTTTAGCGCATGCGCAGTGTGAGATAAAGTTATACTTTGGGTGAATTTGATATGCTTCTTGCTCACATGTGTTTGTTAGATTTGCTGTCATTATATTATAGGCGATTTTTTTTATCTTCAATTGATTTTTAGCGCATGCGCAGTGTGAGGTAAATTATCAATTAGATATTACATTATAGTATAATAATGTTAAAATTGCGTGATATAGCTAAGAGAATCCTTATGGGAGAACCTGATAAAATAGCGACTGCTTTTGCAGGTTTTGATAGTAGTTATCAGTTTGATAATCAAATTGTTTTAGTAAATTTTAATGCAGCAAATCTTTACCACCTACTACAGACAACTGTAAAACGTGAGCTCGAAAAACACAAAAGTATCAGATTATTTGTGCAATATCATGTTATATTTTCAAAGTTAGTTATAACGGAAGAATTAACTAACAAGGAAATTGCAGAACCTTATATGAACGCAAAATCAAGAAGTGTTTTGCTTGGGACTGATCTGTTATCACTATCTGATGAAATACACCAAGAAATCTGGAAAAAAATAGAGGAATTCACTCAATTAGGTTCGGGTTCGAAGTTTGAAATGATCAAAGAAATATTGTTTCACACGATGAAATATAACACATTACGAAGTATTTCATACATCGACCTGCCACCAAAAATAAAAAGTAAAAGATGTTGTATAAACATCAAAAACGTAGATAAGAAATGTTTCCAATGGGCTGTTCTTTCCGCACTATTTCCAGGAGAAAAACACGCTGATCGCGTTGAAAATTTTATCAGTCACGTGTCTAGATTAAATTTTAAAGATATTAACTTTCCTGTGGCAGAAAATCAAATACCAAAATTTGAAAAGCAAAATAATGTTTCAATTAACGTTTTCGGACTAGATGAAAAAAGAGGATGTATACCCGAGATATATTTCAGAAAAAGCTTCACAATCGACTATAAATTTACTGTTTTACAAAAATCATTACGTTTGGATTAAAAACTTTAACGGACTAGTTGGTAAACAGTACAATAAAAATAGGAACAAAAAGTTCTTTTGTTACCGCTGCTTGCATGGTTGTGCTAACAATGAAACATTACAAAAGCATTTGCAGTACTGTAATGATGTTCAAAAAATAACAATGCCATCTAAAAAAGATAGTGTGTTACAGTTTGTCCATCATAATCACAAACTAAAAATTCCTTTCGTTATATACGCTGATTTTGAGTGTTTACTTCAACCTGTACTTGGCGTAGAAAATAATCCTAATCAATCGAGTACAAGAAAAGTTCAAAATCATGTTCCGTGTGGAGTGGCGTATAAGGTAGTTTGTTTTACTGATTCTAGATTATCTAAACCAATTAAATTATATCGTGGTAAAAATCCAGCTATCTACCTTCTCAAGCAGTTGATTAATGAAGTTGATAATATTACTTATCGTTTGAAAAAAGTAACGCCAATGTTAAAATTAACACCTCAACAAGAATCCGATCACGAGCAAGCAGAAATTTGTCATATTTGTGAAAAAGCTTTTGATACTAACAACAAAAAAGTACATGACCATTGTCATTTGACTGGACAGTATCGTGGAGCGGCTCATAATCAGTGTAATTTAAAATTTCATGCTCCAGATTTTATTCCGGTTATTCTTCACAATTTTCGAGGATATGATAGCCATATTATAGTATAAGCTTTTGGTGATCCTGATATAAAATCTCGTCTAAAACTCGATACCGTCATCAAATGCATCCCAAATAATTTTGAAAAGTACATGTCAGTTACGCTAGGTAAATTGCGTTTTATTGACAGCCTGCAGTTTATGGCAGCCTCGTTAGATGAGCTAGTAAAAGGTTGTAGTAAATTTGATAACCTAAGAGACTGTTTTGGTTGGTTGGTTGTTGTGGGGTTTAACGCCATATTTCAGCACAAGATAGGCTATACATGGCGGCCAATATTAATGGTGGAGGAAGAAACCGGGAAATCACCGGAAAGAACCACCGACCCACGAGAAGCTACTGGCAAGCTTTCTCACATATCCACATTTGCCGAATCCTAGACTCGAACCCACGAAGACAGAGGTGAGATGGCAGTGATCCGTAACGGACAGCGCTTTAGACCACTCGGCCACTCGAGGCCCCGACTGTTTTGGAGATAAATTTAATCTACTAGCTAAAAAAGGAGTTTTTCCATACGAATACCTCGACGACTGGAGTAAATTTGATGAAACATTTTACCTGGCAAAGATAAATTTTACTCACAACTTAAAAATGAAAATATAACTGATGATGAGTACAGGTATGCACAAGATATCTGGAAAGAGTTTGATTGTGAGACTTTTGGTGATTATCATGATTTGTATTTGAAAACTGACGTGTTATTATTAGCAGATGTTTTTGAAAGTTTACGAGAAGTGAGTTATAATAATTACGGACTAGATCCTTGCTGGTATTATTCTGACCCTGGACTGTCATAGGATGCTCTGCTAAAGTGTAGTAAGGTAAGGTTGGAATTACTGACTGATGTTGATATGTTCAATTTTATCGAAAAAGGTATCCGAGGCGGTATTAGCGTGATAACAAAAAAGTATGCTGAAGCAAACAACAAATATTTGAAACAGTATAACCCTGACCTTCCTTCGAAGTATATAATTTATCTAGATTGTAATAACTTGTACGGGTATTCGATGGCAGAACCAATGCCTCTTGGTGGATTTCATTGGATCACGGCTGATCGATTTCTATCGGAGACAGAAAAAAGATACCCGAAGATGTTTCCTATTTCGTTGAAGTTGATCTTGATTATCCAAATTCGCTACACAAATTACATAACTATTACCCTTTCTGTGCGGAATCGATGGTCATAGATTATAGTTTGTTATCAAAAGAACAACAAGTGTTAGCATCACCAAGGCAACATTCCATTGTCAAGAAACTGGTGCCAAATTTACTTGATAAGAAAAATTACGTTTTGCATTACCAAGTTTTAAAACAAGCAGCCGATATTGGTCTTGTGTTGAGAAAAGTTCATCGTGTACTAAAATTTAATCAGTCGCCGTGGATGAGAGGTTTTATTAACTGAAACACTTCAAGAAGGGCTGCAGCGAAAACAGAGCTTGAAAAAAACTTCTTTAAACTGATGAACAATTCCGTTTTTGGTAAGACGATGGAGAAAATTAGGAAACGTGTAAATATTGAAATAGTTAATGATGTCAATCGCAGAAACAAACTTGTGTCAGACGATGAATTTGTGAGCATGAAAATATTTAATGAAAATCTTGTTGCGATACAAAGAAGAAAAGTAAATCTAAAACTAAACAAGCCGATCTATGTTGGAGCTGCAGTGTTAGATTTATCAAAGTGGCTGATGTACGATTTTCATTACACGTTTGTTAAAAATCAGTAGCCGGCTAGTAGATTATTGTTTACTGATACTGATTCGCTCGTATATGAAATCGAATGTGAGGACATCTATCAGGACATGTACAATAATCGACATCTGTTTGATCTTTCCGATTATCCACGTGACAGAAAATTTCATGACGACACAAATAAAAAGGTTATTGGTAAGTTTAAAGATGAAATGAACTCAAGCCCTATCAAATACTTTATCGGATTACGTAGTAAAATGTATGCCGTATTATTGGACAATAATAAAATAACGAAAAAAGCAAAAGGTCTGCCTCGTGATTTTGTTAAAAAGTTTATGAAATTTGATGACTACAGGTATGCGCTTGATGGCGGTGTTAGTTTTATGAGAGCTATGGCAATTCGAACTAATCATCACAAACTCGAAACAGATGTCATTATCAAACGTGGATTGTATAATTTTGATGACAAACGCTATTGCAAAAATGGGGTAGATACATTTGCCCTTGGGTATTGTCATTATGATAGATCTATACTCGACATTATCTTTTCCAACTGAAATTTTATCTAGACTTATAAAATAATGTTTGAAAATTTGACAATGACAAATAGCTACCATAGTAACATCAAATATCTAATGATGGACGGTAAACAATTGACAGTTGAATTTAATAATGAAACATCAGGTATATGTTTTAATGGAACACGTGACAAGTTAAAACTTTCGCTCATCAGATCTGATAACAGCGTGTATTTCAATTATCTCGAACAATTGTATAAAAAGTTGCTAGCGGAATTTAAAACCTTTCACAGCACCATTAGCCAACAAAACTATTCTAAACTCACAATTGATCTCGATCGGTCAAAGGTATATTTTATCAACAAAAAATATCCTCTGAACAAACCAGAAATGAAAGCTTTGTTTGAGTCCCATCGCTGTGTGAGCGGTAAAATAAAATTTAGTATCGATAGTCGTGATAGTGAAGTATTTTTAATATCAACAGTTGAAACATTAATCATTAGTAATGAGATATAAAATAATATCATTTTCATTCTAATGCTAGTTTAATTTCCGCCATGTTAACTGAAACGTTCTAATATGCAGTTTAATTTTCATCCTGTTATCTGATAAAAAATTTGTGGTAAAACCTTTTTGCCGTCTTTAGAATAATCATATTCCACACATGCGCTGTTCTAACAAATTCGTCACTTCTGTTGACAGAGCTTATCGCATTCCAACACCTGTTGTTTTGTCTGGTTACAAAATACCTGTCTACATAGTAGTAGTAGAGGAAAATGAGGGTTTGGGGGGGGTGGGGGAGGAGGTTTGGGTGGGGGTGGTGGGCCAAAACCCTAATTTTCCTATACTACTATATATATATATATATATATATATATATATATATATATATATATATATATATATATATATATATATATATATATATATATATATATATACATATATATATATATATATATATATATATATATATATATATATATATATATATATATATATATATATATATATATATATATATATATATATATATATATATATATATATATATATATATATATATGAAGACTGCTGGAATAATATTTGTATTTCCACGTGTAACGGTGATACAAATGTATGTATATATTGGTTCAGCAACTTGAAAACTAATTTCGTAAGTGTAGAGTATGACTAAAGACCTCAATAAATTCCGACGTGGTGAAACGTATAATGCAAGTTCCAGACACAACAGTCGATACAAATTTTACTAGAGAAGGACAACGGAATAGCATAAATAAAACTGAGTTGGTACGATATATGTATAAAGATAAAGAGTGATGGGTTTGGTTGTGTTCCATCCGAATTTGTCCATGATTAGAATTACAATTGCTATGAAAGAAAAATATCAATATAATCACTGCTGATGGTAAACCGATATATTTTAAGGATATCTTCCAATATCAATTCATTCAATATAATCAGATAGTATAACATCTACTAATTTTATTGTTTTTTTTACATATTTGTCACATGTGCATTGTTTGTGTTGTCAGTTGTTACAAAGGTTGTTTTAAGGGTCTGGCGTGAGATGGAAACAAAAATGATAGCATAAATAATAAACAAATTATACCCGCAGCCAGAATAATGTAAACAATACTTTTTTTGACAAATGAAATGAGCAACATCTTCATAGTACTTACAGCGAAAGGAAATAAATGCACTGGTTAAAAAAGTGGAGTTAGAAAAAAAATCTTTAACTGTGGGCTATTTAAATCTCTGTAATGCAGAACGAAAGCTTTGGCGGATCAGACCATGAGCTATCTCTTTTCTCGGTTACGATCTCCAACATGTATGATGTTGCTACTTCTAACAATCCATACAGCACTTTCAAGCGCAACTGAGCAGGTGGGTTGTATATTTACAGTGAGTTGAAGATAACATCAAACATAATCCCGATTAATCTCATACGACTGCAAACTAAACGGATTTGAGAATATCAAATAACTTGTATCTATCACGCAAGGCATATCTTAAATCATTAGAATAAAATAAAAACTAAACGTGGATCATTTCTCCATCCTGACTACCTTTACTACCTTTTGATTTGGATCCTGTTTCACTGGAGACGTTTTAACAATATGAATTGTAGTGCATGATTAATTATAAATGATGTCATTTTCATAGAAATGTTGCATGTTAGTTGATACGACTAATTTTTAAGGAGCGACTCTAGAAAGATCATCAGCTTTTTCATTGCCATGTATGTTTAACACTTAAATGGCATGTCTGGTGAAATGACAACAGTCTTTTCTGTTGTATATGGTAGTCATCTTGAACTGTTGTCTAAGTTCATTGCAAACAGTTTATTCCAGCTTTTGCAAATGACCATTAACTTTTTCAATGCATGCATAACCCGTATATGTTAGTTTCCGGGATATTCTATATGTTTATAGTCTGTGTTCTCTAACTCACATTTTTAAAGTCAACGTATAAAAAGAAATTTTTAACACGTCAATTTTGCTTTTGAATTTTACAAATGATTATTTTTATGCTGTGACATCTACATAGTTATCTACTTTGTTACATAAATCTTGTGTTGTTTGTACGATTTAATTGAAGACATAATATTATTCAAATTATATATTTAAAATTACATTTTACTGGTTAATTTATTTAGTTGTAAATAATTTTAATACTCTGTCACATATGGTTGCAGTTATTTTTTATCATTATGAACAAAATCGAGTTTCAACAATTTTTATATTCAGCATTAAATATAACGTTGATATCTTTAATATCCTGTATTTCTCTGAGCATTAGAATTTTACAACCTCTTTGAGTGTTTACTTGTAATGTAAAAGCAACAAAAGTTATATATAGCACTAGTTTCTTTATGTACGTAAAATTTGATACCAAATATCTTTCGATTGCAACTTGTGTTCAACATTGTTAAAGCCATAACAGGCTTTTATTGTTGGAGACAAACTTCAAGGCTATAGAGCATCAATCAGTAATTGTATTTTATATGAAAGGACCAGCAATCAAGGTTTCCTTTCTATCAGCTGATTACAGTCAACTATTAATTATTTCAACAACTATATACATCGAGTTATATGTTTATAGTGTCATCCAGTTTCTTGCTGTATACTTTTTGTAATTGTGT
The DNA here is from genome assembly GCA_016746295.1 of Potamilus streckersoni. Lineage (NCBI taxonomy): Eukaryota > Metazoa > Mollusca > Bivalvia > Unionida > Unionidae > Potamilus > Potamilus streckersoni. Next base: position 33,934 of record JAEAOA010000772.1, read on the forward strand.
AATCAAATGTGTAATCGTTGGTCATCAAAGTAAAATATTGTATATGCGGTATCTGTTACAAACTAATGGTGTTAGCAATTATCTTTTTTTTACGTTCGTGCTAAATGTACTTATTAACTTTACTAATATCTTAATCGTTTTGTTAGATTTTACTTTTGCAGTCAAGTATTTTACTGTCTTAGCTATGAATTCAATGAGTTATTATCTTCCTAAATATAGATCTACTTCGTTTGGGTGATTGCAAATGCTATTTAAACTCTGTTATATAACCTATTTCGTTTTGAGTTTTCAGGAATTACTCCACAACTTTAAAGTATTAAATCTATTTCATGCATACATTTTATACCTTATATCATTTTCTAAGTGTGCTCCATACTTTTGTGTGGCTGTCTATTTTACTTCATGTTTTGCTACCACTTTGTTCAGCAAAGGAAAGTTCGTTCTCAACATGTTTGGAAGTAGTATAATATGTTACGTATCTGAATAAGTTACATATCTGAATATGTTAAGTATCGGAATAATATGTATCGCAATGAATATCGCAATACCTACAACAGCGTTTTCTTTAATATTACTGACCTTTGTCATACGGGTAACATTTAAAGGTGGAATAGTGCAGCTGATCCTGAGTTGACTTTTGATCGTATTGTGACATTTAATTAATTGATTAAATACTATGCAAAAGACAATTTCTGATTAGTATCAAATACGTAGAGTTTCTGCATCTTGATAGGCAGATCCCGAGAAGGGTTAAAGTTACCTAAAAGTACATAGTTATATGTTATATATTGTGTACACCGAAATTGATGATGATGGAAACAGGCACACTAACAATCCGCAGAACATGTCAACAAAGGTCAGCACGGTATTTTTCTGTTTATGATCCTTTTCTTATTTCCTCTAATGTTTCCTAGAAAATATTGGAATTTATTTCTACATACTATTTCTAGGTATATTTAAACACTTTATGTTGCACGAGAATGATTTCAATTGACGTTCTTTGTAAAATATTGCACCAAATCAATAGATATTCTTAGAAAGTGACGCACTAGCTTCTTAAGTGAATTTGTACATTTAAAACATATAGTCCAGCCGATCATGAGTAGGTGATTTTACATAATAAATATACGTCATAAAAAGGATGAGTAACCAGGAGATTGAGCTCTTATGAGGAAACTAATTTAAAATTCTTATGAGGAAACTATATATATATATATATATATATATATATATATATATATATATATATATATATATATATATATATATATATATATATATATAAAGAATACAAATCATATGGCGAATAACAACCCTCTCAAGCGTACTGGATCCACCAAGGGATCACGTCTGTCAGGGATTAATTAAAATAGATGCAATAAACTGACGACGAACAGTACGAAACTAGTAACTAACTAGCCTAAGCGCTTTCGACTCCCAATGAGTCTTTTTCAAAGGCAAATACAAAACATAGTTACGACAAACAAATAAACACAAAAACGTTGCGTTTGTAAACCTCTACATTTCTATCTTCACATGTGCTAGAGGTTTACAAACGCAACGTTTTTGTGTTTATTTGTTTGTCGTAACTATGTTTTGTATTTGCCTTTGAAAAAGACTCATTGGGAGTCGAAAGCGCTTAGGCTAATTAGTTACTAGTTTCGTACTGTTCGTCGTCAGTTTATTGCATATATATATATATATATATATATATATATATATATATATATATATATATATATATATATATATATATATATATATATATATATATATATATATATATATATATATAGTGTAGCGGAATAGAACTGAATTAGAGGCCTCAGCATGATACAAAAATTGATATAAGAGAGGCTTTTTCAAGACAATGAACATATAAGAGTTTATATTTCAAGCAATGAGAAAGTTGCGTTATTAAAATGCAAATTCGTACTTGAGAGGATTATGATTTACACCAGGAAACACAAACGTCATATTTTAAGGTTGAAGTCAATGATAAAAAAGTAAAAGAATGAGTTGATACGTCAGAATTAATATAAACGCTGTATCGAAAATATTTTGTGCATACTTCGTTTCATATTATTGGTGTGTTTGCGCCAAATGTGGATAAAAAATATTATCATACGGTTCGTCACACACTCTGATATGATGATGACAGTTATGAGGTAAGTAGGTACACTCACTATATGAATAATATAAATCATCTGCCAAATACAATTTTTCAGGATCACATGAGCTAGAAACGGACGGCGTGTGTCTGCTATTGACTAAGGAAAATGAAATAAACAGAAAGCAAACAGTGGAGAAATATATTCTAACTAGCCTTAATGCTTTCGTCTTTTGGTTATTTGCCAAAGCGAACACCAGACAGACATAAGACAAGCAGTCCACAGAAAAAGAGTTGAAAGTACAAACATATACATTACTACTTCTACTGGAATAAACGCTTGAAAATGTTCAATAGTTGGACTAGCTGGTTTCAACTTGGCTAATGATGTTACACGCTATTTTATATCGACATTCACACTGATGAGCCATATCACTATCTATGTTGTGTAACTTGGCGTAAGCGTAACATTATATCTATGATTTTCATTGTTTTAATAGAAAAGATAGGTGAATAGAAAAGATAGGTGAATGGAGGACCAACGATGAAAATGAAATTATTATGTACTGTAGAATGTGCTGGCTGCAAATATTTGATTTAATTTGCCCATGGTTGGATTTTTATAATCTTCTTGTCGTTGCAAAATGTGTAATGCACGATATACAGAATATTGCCGTAAAAACAGCGATGCATAATGTTATGACTGTTGAGTTTATTCGCCTTGTCGTTTATCTTTAGAACGTTTGCATTGCACTGAATGCTCGATCGACACAGAGGCAAATACTAAGGCCAGTATTAGAAAAGCATCAACAAAACTGTTATAGAATATTTATATCAACTGTGCGATAAATAGATGTTGCTTTGTATTCTATTTATGGCCACTATATAAAACAACATATCAGATACCATTGCATAAGTGCTATCTCTTTTTCTGAGATGTATATAGTTTTCATTGAAAGCAAACGAGGTTTGCCGAGTTTTCCTTTAATGAAAACTGTATTCACCCAGTAGTATATCATTGATAGAGCGTACATACTATACCTTTAGTTTATTTATACCACATGCAAGTTTACATTTTATATGGAAGATAAACCTGATGGTAATTGACATTGTAATGTAGGGCAGTGAACTCTTCACAACACTTCGCATAAATGTAGTTTCAAAATCGCGCTAATATGCCATATCTAGCTGTATCTGTCAAAGTTATTGTTCGTTTTCAATTTGTCACAATTATTATATGGATACCAAAAATACAGCTACTTAATCAAACATGCCATTCTCGCATCAATATCTAAGGCACAAAATAATAATATTGAACGCATTTATACATTCAGTGTCCAATGCATCAGCATGCCATGTCTTTACCCTTTGGTAGCTCTCTATTACCTATTTAGTGATCTTTCCATTCGTGTTTCTTTCCCAGTGAGTTTCCAAGGAGACATTCAAACGTATGCAAATGGAAGGATGCAGTACAAAATGTTACTAAAATGTAATATGTCAGTGAAAAATGTCAGAATTTAACAATTGTAGCTACTGTAATAAAAAAGATATAAATGTATAATAGTTTCCTATTATAAATGATTACTGCAGGTTTGTGAGTGAATATTAAGACAGGCAAGGCTTCTATTTCATATTGTCACAGAACTAGAAATCTTGAAAGTGCCTGAATTTGGTGTCTTGGTAGTCATTTACATAAACGTGAAATAAACCAAGAAATTCGCACAGAACGGATTGCTAAATCAATGACAACCAGCAAAACAACGAGTCTCATATAGCGTTTACATTCAAATTTATGAAGGCAGATCATCATTAACAATTAAAATTATTAAGACGGTTACATTGTTAAGACCCAGCCATAGCTATGTTTTATTGAACATTCACCATCAATTAATAGTTACCTTTATATTAAAGCCAGTTTTAGCCGAACATATGGGTTGCTCCAAACTTCAGGTTGTAATGGGCGCCTAATCCATGACTAATAGTTGCTAATAAATTGTGACCAGAAACAGCTGACATTCACATATAAAATATATATTTATTATGAAGGTATACTTATAAAAATTACGTTACTGTAAGAAGCAAAATTGTCCTTAATTTTTTTATTTGCTAGTTTTAATAGGAATGTTTCAGAAAAACCATAAACCCTCATAGACATCCTAGTCAGGTCGAAGCTAACGCCAGTCATTAACCAAAACGACCCTAGTAAATATGACCCATTTGGCTCTTAAAGTTGCCAACCTTTCAACATATGATAGAGGCCAGGATATTGTCTAGCACAGTGACTTTAGAAAAACCGATCATATATGTTCCAAATAAAACGTGCAGAACAGATAATGAAATTATTTGATCACATGTAAGATCGGTAGACTTCAGTATGTTAGAGGAACTCAAAACCTACAGAAAAGGAATAACCTTCATAAATCTGATTCGATGACAAAGAAACTGTCCCGTAACCACACTTATTTATATTTGTCTCAACTGGAGTTCCGAAACCCGGAAATAAAATGAATTTTACGGGATAATCTGCCTTAGAACATTGAAACATTAACACTGTAACAAGATAACCGAGTTTGGGATTTTCGGATTAATAACAAAACACCATTGATGGGAATGCAATACAATGTTTAATGTTATATGGTGGTATGAAACGAAATATTATAGACACGTGCTTGCACTGGGTCCCAATATGAGACTAATTAACATAATAAGCACGATCTTTAAATGCAACAAATATGTTACCGAGACAAATGAATAAAACGATCCACGGTATATCACAAACAGAAATATGATCGTAAAATAATAATAATGTTATGTTCAAAATGACGAATTGATATAATGGCTAAATTATGATTGTTCGTTCAAAAATAACGAATTGCAAGTTTTACTCATACTAGTAAAACGAATAATGGTTCGTTCATAATAAAGTCTTGATAGTTCTACAAACAAATGAGATTTCGCTCAAACTAGCGTAGTGATAGTTTTTTACTCACGATAGCAAAACACTGGATATTACAAAAACCCTTCATTAGCCCACGGCTAAAATACTATGTATCTGGAGCAATGTAGACACTCCCTGATTCCAAGCAAAGATTTGTATTCACCGACCACCATTGATTCCGGGGTTAGACTGTCAGCGTCCACCACGTTGGTCCGCCACGCTTGATCAACCTCAACCCGACTAGCAACGTTGAAATATTCGAAGCACTCGAACACACAAGCACAGCACCCCTCAGCACTGCACACGTTGCTCTACACTGCTGTACGACACGTCACAGCAGCACAAAACAGCATACGCCCTCACAGTACAGACAGCTGCACACCGCACAAACTGCTGCACCCGGCACAAACGGCTGCACACTGCACCAGCACAAACACAGACAGACAGCTGAAAACATATCCGATATCGTGTACTACACATGACACTAGTATATACGGTAGTACACAGCGACAGTATATAGGGTAAGTCATATACATTCTCGGTCTTGCCTTTAAAACTACAATAAACAGGTTAAGTTGGCGGGTTATAGGATTCGTGCTGCATTAAACGGAATTTCATAGAATTTTTGCCAAATCACATATACGAATAAAACATTATCATTTACTAAGCGGTATTTACTAAACTTGTCGAAGAGACATAACTGCGGAATTGAAAATGATAAAACAATAGACAACTTTCAAGCCATATTAACGGATAAATTTACGTACCTCTATAGCTGGAGGTTTGGGTCTCAGTAGACAGACGTCCGATTGACAGAACGGTAGGTAATGTAATGTTTTCGTTACAGTTTGAATCATATATACACAGGCAATGTAGCTCAACATCGTCCGTGTAATCCATGTATTCAGTTTTTCCAGCCCGAAGCACTTCGCACGTGCCGAGCAAGGAAGAACCGAATTCACTATTTTTCGAAATGTATAATATACATTGATCACCCTCGGGTATCATTGTACACTAAAAGCGAAACCCTAGTACGTTTACTTAATAAAGAAAAGCACATTTATATAAATCCGTGACAAACACAAAGCTGTTTAAACAAAGAAGATTAAAAAACTACAGCCATGCACAAATAAAATTATCGTTTCGCAGCCGACACATCTGCTTTTAAGTAGTGTTCAGAATTTGCTTATTAGTAACCGAATAGCCTATAATTCTTCATATAGCTATAAAATATATGGGATGTAATTTGCGCTGACATACATTTATATAAAATAACAGATGTCGTTATGGCTCATTGATTTCTTGGTCGATACCAAATATTGTCCAGCATATGCGTCAAGTTGAAGTACACTAGTTGAAGCACAACATACATTTAAAGGTTTTCTCTTGTCTTTGTTTTGTATTTGTCTTTGAAAAATACTCATTAAGAGTAGAAAGCACTCAGTCTACTTAGATACTAGTTTTCCATTGTTCGTTGTCAGTTTGTTGCATTTATCTTAATCAATCCCTGACACACGTGTTCCCTTCCTAGACCCAGTGCACTTGAAAAGTATGTTATTCGTCATAAGCTTGAAATTATTTAACATTTTGGTAAAAATGTGCATTTGCAGCGGTGTCAAATATATAATTGAATAAGAATGCTAAAGAATATTTATTTCAGTTTTTCCAAATTCCTCTTTACTTAAAAGTTAGTAATACATACCAAACCGTTTAGAAAAGACCCTACCGAACTATTTAATTATATCAATAAAATCAACGTATTATTTATTTTTGACATAAGTAAAATTTAAAGACAGCTTTTAAAAATGCAAGTCTCTACTATACCCAATTAAATTTGACATTTTGTTTTTCTTTGTAAATGTGTTTTCAAATATCCAGATAATATACCAACAGTATTTCAATAACAACGCAATTCTCAGAAATCATTTAAATGATACATTTGCAAAACAATTCACATCATAAAGTATGCTTGAATCAACTTATCGGAATTTTTAGTTGCATTATATGCATTAATTCAGTTTCAACAAGAAAATGAAAGTTATTCATACTGCATAATAAAATAATTTAGGTAGCTTTAACTCATGTTTATCAAAGGGGTAATTTAAATTAAACCATTACTTCCTCAAACTGGTTAAATTGGACTTTCGGTATAATTATCTAACAGAACATGTTCTAAGTTCACAAATCTAACTCTATACTGTATTGTTTTAGATCTAGTAAACACCTTTCTATCTAGAGGAATTTGATAAACCAGTCCTTGTAATTCATTTCATTGTCACAGTTTGTAGATATGTTCAGATATAATTATATAGGAAATATTTTTTGAAAAACAATAATTGGAAAAACAGCTTCATTGACTGTAGTAAAACATTATGTTAGATTTTCATGAATTAATTGCAAGACGTCTGAATTACAATATTACTATATTAAGACATCCAAAACTATTTGTATATTTGGATATTCAAGACTATGGTAAATAAAAACATTTAAGTTCATGGAATTCACTCAAAACATTCTATACTATTCGGGCTTGAGAAGCGACATTTAGGAATTTGGTGGCTTGAAATCACAATCATTTGCTCAATGCTTACGGGTGCTCTTTTCGCTTCCAGTTGTTACAAGTAGCAGCAGGGAGGGCGAACCCTACAAAATTTTGCGACAAAATCGATTAAAGCCTCAGAATGCCAAATGGAGCCTTCCTACGAAATCTCATATTTTAACCAAAAAAAAAATAAAGACCCCATTTGTAAAATGGAGCCTTAACGATTTTGCCGTAAATACATTGTCATAACCACCCTCAAAATTGCTGACATCTACGTCGCAAATATGTTGTCATCTCGCCCTCCCTGCTGCTAATTAATACAAATTATTTAACCAAATATTTGATCAAGTCCAATACGATATCGTGACCGAGGGTCGTGTAAATTTATTGTTATAAATCCATATGGGACTGACTGAGCATGACTAAAGTAATTTATAAATCCATTGAAGTCCATATCGGAACACCATGTCTGCCAAATATTTCGTAGCGTATGTGTATCAACGCCGTTGAATACAGCAAGAATATTGCAGTTATCGCGAATCACTTTTGGAATTTGAGTGTATCGTTGAGTAACATATATCACATCAGTGTTTTTATGCCTACCTCGTGAAAATATTCTAGCAGGGTTCTTTTGATTATCTAACATTACATCATCGTACACTACAAGATTGTTTATGTCTCCATCGAGATCTTCTACTGATGGTGCATCATTAATATCAGTAATAAAGTCGATTACACTTTCACCTTTAATTTCTAATGCATTTTCATTATAATCTTTTAGCACTTCATAGCACCGTTGATCATCTACGGATGGGGCAACTAAATATAATCTATCCCACTTCATAAATCGCATTATCAAATTAAGCAGCAATTGTGTTTTACCCGATCCAGATGGTCCGATTATAATGGCACGGACAGAATTCGGAAGCGCTGCGTGGTGTTTCACCGGTTCTCTTCTTTTAGTCGCTGAAAAATCAATTATATTCATAACGCTATATATAAATTATGGATCTATATTGTGTTAAATGTAAACAGCGTACTGATAGAACTGATCAGACAACCATTACAACTAAAAACAATAGACTAGCGCTTACTGGGAAGTGTGTAACATGTGGTGCAAAAAATTTAGATTTTTAAAAAAAAGAACTCGGCGGTGATATTGCCGCAAAACTTGGAAAACTCCCCGGAACCCCATGGGCAAAATACCCCGGAGAAAAACACCTTCCAGGATATAGTTACTGTGGTCCCGGAACGAGATTAGATATCAGACTTGATGATCAAAATCAGCCCAGGCCTGGTGAGTATCCGATAAATGCTATTGATAAGGCATGTCATGCTCATGATGTTGCATATAAAAGTAATAATTTGCAACAAAGACATCTCGCGGATGTAAAATTAATTCATGCGTTAAATGCTATTCCCGATAAATCCTTCAAAGAAAAATTGGCTTCATGGTTGGTCAAATCAGCTAAGAAAGGCAAATTGGTGTTAGGTGCTGGTAATTAAAAACATTAGTGTTTTAATAGTATGGAATCTATTTATTATTCTCCGAAAGGATACTGGAAGGGTAAAGCAGCAATCAGTAAACTCGCTAACGTTGCAAAAGTGAAAAAGTCCACTGCGAAAGATTGGTTATCCAAACAAGCTATATAGCAAATTTATCTACCACCGCCTAAACAAATTATTATTCTCATTTTGATGTTACCGTACCCAATGAAGTTCATCAGGCTGATTTATTGTTTTTACCACATGACCATGGTTACAAATACGCGCTAACTGTAGTTGATATTGCGAGTCGATTTAATCAGGCAGAACCATTGAAAACAAAGTCAGCTTCTGAAGTCGCTTCTGCATTTGAAAGGATTTATCGACGAGGTCCTCTAAGATGGCCAAATCTATTACAAGTTGATCCTGGCAAAGAGTTTCAAGGTGTTGTTCTATCAACAATGAAAACTCATAATGTTACAATACGACGGGGACATACTGCGTTACATCGTGATCGGCAATTGTAGATCGATTTAATCGAACTCTTGCAGAACGGTTATTTGGATATCAATATGCAAAAGAATTCATCCAAGAAAAACGATCTCGCGAATGGGTCCAAAGGTTACCGGGTGTAGTTGCAGCGTTAAATAACGAGATTACTCGAACTATTAATATGAAACCAAATATTGCAATAAAAAAAATATATACCAGAAGAACCAAAGCGGGTTAGCACTCAGCCACTTCTCAGTGATGTTACTGTAAGATATTTATACGAACCAGGAGAACTTGAAGGTGGTAAAATAAGAGCTACTGATCCTATATGGAGTGTTACTACGCATAAAATTTCAACTATAACGCGATCAACTGGTAGACCTCCAATCTACAGATTGGATTCAACTGCACCTCAGCGTGGTTTTACACGCGAACAACTACAAGTCATTCCGGACGATACTCAATTACCGCCACTTGGTTTCAACTAGCTCCGTTACGTCTATTACACTCAAGACAGGTCAACATCACATTGTTTCTGACATGACCAAGACTGTTATTTTTTCTGTCTATGGTGAATTGTCGAGGGTCTTTATCCGAATACTGCCAGTGCATTATACAATTGCAACTGGCGCAGTGATTATTCTGTTGTTCTTTTAATGCGATTATTACCTCAGCATCAATATCAAATTCTCGTTGTTTTTTTTTGTCCTGCTGTTTTTAACCAGAGAGTTTTTTTATTAATGATGCTAATATCAGTGTTATCATCGTTTGCATTAAAATCATCATCGAAAACAATCCTTCGTAATTGATTTATTCGTCGTACTCTGGACACTGCGAGATAGACTAAATTTGACCATAAGATGTGATTATCAACTATCCAAACAATTGTATCCGTGATGGTCAATCCTTGTGACGAGTGTATTGTTGTTACATAACCAAGCGTCCATGGTGATTTATCAGCGCATAATGCATCTTCTACAGCATTGATATCAACTAGCATAATATCATTTAACACTAGAATCTGTTTCTCCGTCTGGCCTGTAATTTCAATTTCAATATTCTGCTTTCGTGTATCCAATGGTCTATAACACAACGGTACTGGAAACGTTGGGAATTTTTTCTTGTGTAGCTCAAACAACTTTTTCTGAAGTGCGTCTCTGACTATCTTTCTACTTGCTACTACAAAATCATTTGGTCTCCATGTTTCCCAAAAATCATTCATAGGTGTTTCAGAAATTATTTCACGCGCTACTTCACATTGAATTCTATCGGGTTGTAATCTAATTTGTTTTTTAAACTCACGTAATTGCTCATCGAGTGCTCTATAGTCAATATCAATTTCTTCGTAATAATCAACAAATCCTTTTAACCAATTATGTGGACTTCTACCAACAAATGGTGGTGGTTGACCATGATCGCCGCACAATATAACTTTTGTATTATTTTGCAATAACCAATCAAGAAACATTTTTAATACATCTTCTGAAACAGTACATGCTTCATCCCAAATAATAACCGCATGAATAAATTTTTCACCCATTCGCTCAGGAGTCCAAGCATCGCCCTTGTATCGAAAAAAAACTATGATACGTGCAAGCTTCAACGGAAAATCCTTTGGATTTTTGGCGTTGTTTTATCTCTCTCGCTAGTCTATGGGTTGGTGTGAGTACAATCATGGACGTTCTCTCTCGATATAATTCTATCACACGTGTTGTCTTTCCAGATCCACCACAACCGTTTAAATAAACTGTTTTATATATACAAATTGGATCTGATATCGGTGGTGCTTTAGACATAGAAAATCCTTCGGATTTTTCACTGATAGAATTATCGTTTTTCAGGTAACTGCTTTTAATCTCAAGGTCTGCTGATTCAGAATAATCGCATTGTATTTCACGTTTAATTCGCCATGTTCCCCAAGTCTCTTCGCTATTAGTAAATTTAGTTACCTTGATATATTTTTTATCGACATACATTGAATCAATTGCAACTCTAACTGATATACTAGGAAATCTATTTATCATTGCAAATAAATTGATAGATGCATAACCCAGCATAGAAGCCCTCAAATGTAGATATGCAGAGCTTTCTCCATCACTGTAAGTAACAATTCTACCTAACTTTGTTTTATTGGACAAGAAGGCTGTTTTACAATTTGCGTATCTATTTTTCTCTACTGCATCTTTAATAACGAAGTCGTATTCGGCATCATCTATAATCAATCGTGAGGATTGTCTTTTCAAGTTGAATTTTTTTCCACCTTGTGTAAATTTACCGATTATTCTTCGGCCAAGATCCTTTGCTTCACTATTTCGTTGATTAAATATCTTTTTTGACAATTCAATGATATACTCCTCGTCAGCATCAAGACATTCTGGTTCTGGTAACCAGACATTGGTTTGTTTTTGATATGAGATAATTGCTTCGCTGACAATCAACGAAACTAACATTTTACAATCAATCATATATCGCAATAACACTATTAGTAACCACATCCTTTCAGCCATGTGTCTACCAATCCAAACATAACAACACGGATGAAGTCCTTCAGCGAATTCAAATGATACTACGCGAGCAAAACCGGTCAAATCAAAATTAGGCAGTGGTCCATTAATAGCAACGCGAGTCATTTCATGTGTGGGATGTCCAAACCGTTTAAAATACTCACCAGCGAATTCATATCCTAGAAAACTTCCTGGATAACAGGCAACGATATCAACTGATATCATACTTTCACGATTGTACTTAACGTTCCATAGACCGCCATGATAATATTCCAGACAGTTGGATTGAACATCCTGTAAAAATCTTTTCGTGTTGGTTTCCAATTATTTTTCTTTCTTGCAAAATGAGCTGCAACCGATGGAATTGTAAAACAATTTGTAAGTAACTGTTCGTAATCGTCGGATTTTTCACTAAAAACGGTAGCGTTTTCACTGCGACTTATTGCTAGATTTTTCATCCTATTATGTAGACTTTCAGTACGATATAATTCACCGTTAGGTTTCACAAATTGATTGAATTGACATTCTTCATCTTCAAAACTATGAAGTAGCCATACTGATACAGGGTCGTTTTTACACAACTAGCAATAGCATCGAATAATCTTTCTTCAGTGAGAATGCCATCCTTGGTAAATTCTCCTGGGATATACTTCACTGTTCTGTCTCGCGGGAATATTGTAACCGCGGATGTCCATGCGTGTTTGTTATGATCAATAATTTTGATTGGAGCTCCGTTTTTATTGTATTTCGATTCGCATAATACTTCGCCAGTTATCGTTGAAACGGTTATCGGAAATCTCAACGACTTTTCCAATCTAGCTGTATCGGAAATAGTTGCTCCGTTCTCTTTCACTGTTAGCTCCCATTGACCTATTTTTTTACGTCTTAGATCGGTTAATTTATTCCCACGGAGTGCATTTGGAAAGTGTTCTATGAGACGTTGTGCCACACAATTGAGTGATTTTTCCACTGACGTTGACTGTTTCATTGGTGCTAGTTTTCCAATGTCAGGTTTCTTATTTAACGGATACATCACATAAACAATTGCTGTTTCTGGATACGCTTTTTCATAGTATGGTTTATCAATTCCAGTTAACAGCCCTGGTCTGGAATCACGGCTAACAATGACTGTTGTCTTATCTTTGAGAATTGGCTCAAACTTGTCTCTTATAACCCAATCGCCCGATTCTAAATTGATAATGAATTTCACTCTGGGAAAATACCTTTTATTGCCAAGTTGTGATAGTATCATAGCTGCTGTTTCATCATTCATTCTAGCATCAAAAACACCATCAATTTTAAATGTTGACCAGGTGTGCGATGCGCCGTCCTGTTTAAACTCATGAACACAATCTCGTATTTTTCTAATCAGACTTCTATTATTTATTCTCTCTTTTGGTACGTCTTCGAGGGTTCTATCAAGATTGAATTTAATATTTTTATAAGACTTGATTGCCGATAATCTCTTGAATTCTTCATTCATATAAATAAAGCAAACATTTAAATAGAAAATTTTGTTTATATATAATGAATCACTGCAAATGGCTTATGATTGGATCAGTAACCCCATGCAATAAATCGTGTAGAGGTGAATTCTGTGGACATCACTTACAAAGTGTCAGAAATAATTCGACAGGCCCGTCCCCATGCATAAATTGTGGGGTGGGTGTGAGAAGAAAATCACAATTATGTATCAATTGTGGGGGTAAGCGGTTTAGAGAATTGAAACGTTATTATGATAAACGAATAAAAAACGCTATCATTGACGCTAACCATGACTCTGTCAAAGACAAAATCATAAAAACCCCTCAAGACTACATTAATAAATTTATAAATAAAGCAAATAATGAATTAGGCAAATAGTATTATTATATATAAATGGAGCAAGAATTCAGATCACATCCAATACTCGTTAATTATGAAATATCTGCTGATGGTGATGTTAGAAACCGCAGACTGAAAAAGCCAATTGGTTTTGTTAATAATCAAGGATACTTGCAATTTGCTGCTGGAAGAAAGAACTATTACGTTCACAGAATTGTATATGAAGCATTTTATGGATTGATTAAAGATGGTAATGTTATTGATCATATTGACTCTAATCCTTTAAACAACGCGATTTCCAATTTACAATGCATTTCTCAAAGAGAGAATACAAAAAGAGGAAAGACAGGAAAATACTCAAAACGACGCAAGGGAGTTAAATCATTTGATACAACGACGAATGAAGAAAGAGTTTTTCATTCAATGAATGCTACGGGAAAATATTTTGGAATATGTAGCTCCTCTATACGAAAAGTTGCTGAAGGGATTTATCAAGCAGCTATCTCAAAGAAAAATGGACATAGAATAAAGTTTTCCTATTTACTAGATAACTTTCAATAGTGAGTTATGCTATTTTAGTCATTTTTGCATGATTTTACAATTCAGACCAATTACCATGGGGTAAAGTAGTCGATTTTCCATAGGGCAAAACGCTAAAAACGTTTCACGTTAATATCATCATGTACATATATTTTTTTTTTCAATACTTATTCGCAATATCCACGTATATATGTATTAAAAAAGTAAATGACAGTAGCTGGAACAGCCGGAACAGCCACATAAACAAATAGTAAATATGGTTATTGAACCGAAACGCGCGTGTGTAACACAAGAAACTGGGTCAAGGTTCTATTAATAGATTTTTTAAAAATCCCAATTACGTACGTTAACAGCGCTGTTTAGATTTTGTATGAAAATGAAATTACTTTGTAATTACAAATTAAAATAGATTGTATGTGAGGTCAAAATAGTAAAGCGCATTACATGTAATTTAGTTTTTTTAGTGTGGTAGCTACATGTAATAAAATTATCAATGACACAGAAAAATATCATTCTCGATTCAAGAAATAGCATCCAAAACACTGCATTAAGAACATTCCATATAGCCAGGCACTGAGGATACGCAGAATTTGCTCCGACGATGAAAGATTCCTAGAAAGGTCTGAAGAGCTGGCTAAACATTTAATTTACCGAGGCTACGACAAAGACCTGATTGCGGAGGCAATCCAAAGGGCCAAACAAACAAACCGTGATGACCTACTCAGATATGGACAGAAAGAAAAGGTTGATAGGATACCATTTATTCTGACCTATCACCCAGACAATCCCAAAGTAGGTAAAAATCATCGCAAACCACTGGCCAACCGTGCAATCGTCAGACATACTAAACCTAATACTTCCGAACAAACCTGTAGTAGCTTACCGGAGACCAAAAAACCTAAAGGACATCCTAGTCAGGGCCAAGCTAACAACAATCGCTAGTCAAAACCAACCTAGTCAATCTGGACCCTGTGGCGATAAAAGATGCAAAACCTGTCAACATATGATAGAGACCAAGACATTCACTAGCACAGTGACTAAAGAAAAACTAAACATACATAGTCCAAACAAAACGTGCAAAACAGAGAATGCGATTTATCTCATCACATGTAAGATCTGTGGCCTTCAGTACGTGGGAGAAACTGAAAAGCTACACATAAGGATAAACCTTCATAGATCTGATTGGATGACAACAAAGCTGTACAGAAGCCCGGTCGCAGAACACTTCTCCTCTCCAGGCCACACTTTCAGTGATATAATACTTATCGCTATTGCCAACAACCACAGCTTGAGTTCCGAAACCAGGAAGGAAAAGGAATCATACTGGATACGCCGCCTTAGAACATTGAAACCAAGCGGTCTAAACCAAGAAGACTAGAAAATGAAAACTATGCACTAGTAGAATTTAACATTTTCTAAATCTTCTTATCCTCCAATTTTTACTATAAGAATAACCGGTATAGAACCAAATATCCGGGATATAATCTGCGTTACATATGTACACAAAGTAAAAATAGATGTCGCTTTGGCTTGTAGACTTTTAGGGAATTATACAACGTTTTCAGTTTCCGCAACTAGTCTATACAAGCTGGTTTTATTTATAGTTTTAGCACATGTGAAGATAGAAATGTAGAGGTTTACAAACGCAACGTTTTTGTGTTTATTTGTTTGTCGTAACTATGTTTTGTATTTGCCTTTGAAAAAGACTCATTAAGAGTCGAAAGCGCTTAGGCTAGTTAGTTACTAGTTTCGTACTGTTCGTTGTCAGTCTATTGCATCTATTTTAATTAATCCCTGACAAACGTGATCCCTTGGTGGATCCAGTACGCTTGAGAGGGTTGTTATTCGCCATATGATTTGTATTTTCTCTCTCTCTCTCTCTCTCTCTCTCTCTCTCTCTCTCTCTCTCTATATATATATATATATATATATATATATATATATATATATATATATATATATATATATATATATATATATATATATAAAGAATACAAATCATATGGCGAATAACAACCCTCTCAAGCGTCCTGGATCCACCAAGGGATCACGTTTGTCAGGTATTAATTAAAATAGATGCAATAAACTGACGACGAACAGTACGAAACTAGCAACTAACTAGCCTAAGCGCTTTCGACTCTTAATGAGTCTTTTTCAAAGGCAAATACAAAACATAGTTACGACAAACAAATAAACACAAAAACGTTGCGTTTGTAAACCTCTACCTGTGAAGATAGCACATGTGAAGATAGAAATGTAGAGGTTTACAAACGCAACGTTTTTGTGTTTATTTGTTTGTCGTAACTATGTTTTGTATTTGCCTTTGAAAAAGACTCATTAAGAGTCGAAAGCGCTTAGGCTAGTTAGTTGCTAGTTTCGTACTGTTCGTCGTCAGTTTATTGCATCTATATATATATATATATATATATATATATATATATATATATATATATATATATATATATATATATATATATATATATATATACAATTGTTATGGCGGGAAATCAGAAAAAGTTTAAATAAAATTATATGTAACATGTGCGTGTAAATAGGTAACAATATGCACTGCATATCGCACTATCCTGACTTCTCTTAGGAATTGCAAACGGAAATAGCACCCTTAAAAAACTGAATGGTACATTTGCAAGTCAAATTTTCAGTAAATTTTTATATTGTTTTCCACTCTTTTGTCATTTTGTTGTCTGGTTGTCTGCAAATATTACAACTACTATATTCGCTTACAAGTTAAATTAGTTAATATCCAAAGTATTCTAACTACTCGGCCAAAGAGCCAATACGTATAATTTACTGTATTTCTATAGAGTACATGTTATTTTTCTAACAAGCCGGATTTCTGTCACTTTTTTTCTGTCTGTCTGTCTGTCTCTCTCTCCCTCTCTCTTTCTATGACTCTCTGTCTGTCTCTATCTGTCTCTCTCCCTATCTCTCTCCCTATATATATATATATATATATATATATATATATATATATATATATATATATATATATATATATATATATATATATATATATATATATATATTTATATATATATATATATATATATATATATATATATATATATATATATATATATATATATATATATATATATATATATATATATATATATATATATATATATATAAATCACGGCAGCTCAGCCTCGGGAGTCCATACGAGTCGCGCCCTTGGAGTGTTGTCTGTCTCTCCGGTTTTGTCATCGTCTGTTGAGGTTGTGCAGGCCAATGCGCGAGTGACAGTTCTTATTACAGTTGGTGCAGAAGTGCTGAGTTGCTTGGATTTGCCGCTGCACTGTTCCTTCTCTCGGGCTTCTCTGTGGACAGCTGACCACCCTTCGCAGCAGCGATTGATATACCTTTGCTGATCGTCAGTCTCCAGGTGTCTCAGTCATCGTCCCGCACTTCGCAGATGCCTGGTGAAATGCCGCATGCCTTCATGTCCATCTTGCACAATCCTTCAAGCGGAGATAGGCGTGGAAAACTCTTCTGGTGCCAGTGACCAACTGGCCATATAGGATGTCCTTTGGCAGCTTCACATCTGCCATGCATATGGCAAGTCTCAGCCGTCGAAATCGGCCTTTGCTCTGCAGGGAGTACACGCTGGGGATACTTGCACGCTCAATCATGTTTCTGTGGGATTGGTGTGCATTAGTAGCGCGCTGCTTTCCCACACCCTCTTTGTTAGTCGGGCCAAGATGGTGTTTGCCTTTCCATGTCTTTCGTACTCCTCCACATCCAGTGAAATAATGTAACTGATCACAGAAAGGTGAAGTTGTTGACTACGTCCAGTGTGACAACGTCGATTTTGATGGATGGGTAGTGGTGTCATCTTGCACGCTAAAGTTTGTCTTTTTCAAGCTGATGCTGAGCTCGAATTGCAGACATCAGCGAAACAATCTTCCAGTCTCTGGAGGGAATCCTCGGTATCGGTTCGGTTACAAGAGCTGCACCGTCAGCAATCGCATATCTTTGATGCACACTGACCTCACAGCATATCGTCAGATATGATATGCAGATATACTCTATCAGTGGACCTATCGAAGGCGAAGGACATGAGCAAGAAGAAGAAGACAGCGCAAACAATTGGCGCCAACACGCAGTCCTGCTTCATGCCGCTGTTAAAGGGGTTGGAGTCTGAGGTTGCATCTCGCATATACAACATACAAAACGTGAAAAGCTATCCATAGATTTATAGAATAACTCGTGATGCTAGTAAACAGTCTTAATATTTAATAAAAACAATATTACAGGTTGTATAATTTTTTTCTTTCTTAATCTATGGAAATTTGAAAGCAGATCCGCTAGTAAAGGGCACCCATCACATTTCATGCATAAACTAGCCTATATTCTATCACGACTGAGTACGCGTCACCAATAACTGATGCGGCTCAATCGGTGTTTTATACATTCGTGAGTAGCTGACACACTCGCATGATGACCTAATATTTAATTCTTATCTGTCCGATATATATATATATATATATATATATATATATATATATATATATATATATATATATATATCAGATAAAACGCCAAGTATTTCTGTTGATTTTACTGTAGAATTCTTGATAAATTAGGCAGAATTAATACTTAATACAAATAATACTATCAAATACGTTAGATAATTATTTACAACATCAACACAACCATCAAAAGTCTTTCCCTCTGTACTTCATAACTATGTTTTATATATGATGATGATGTTTTCATTTACAAATTAGTTTTGTTCATATACTATTCAATGACTTCTGTCGGTAAGGTTAAAGGTCATTTCAAAATGTGCAGCACCTAAACATGATATCCACGCATCGTCTTTGCTCATTGAATAACTGCAAATTCAAAATACTCAATATATGTCTATTTAGTAGTCCCGCAACAAGATCCGTCTTTTCCAAAGATTCTTCCATAGAAAGACCACACACATTGTAAACATTTCTGATGTTTTACTTTGCCCATAAAGTCTTACATCGCTCTTGTTATATCTTTCTTTATCACACAGATTAAGCCCTTTAAGTATTTCTCCTTTGAATGATTTCTTGTCTCTTACATTGCGAGATAAGCTGTCATATTACAGGAATGTCCACTGTTTTAGCGATACGGACCCAGTGTATGATGCTTCCGTTCTTACAGAGATCTTGATTCCTTGTTAACTTTTTAATAGTGGAGCGACTTTCTCCCGCAAATGTGCCAACTGATTTCCTTACATCCTTATCTTATAATCCCTAGATAATCCTCGAATATTGTTCCTGTTCCTCAGTATGATTTATTATAGCGTTATTACGAGTTTGTCAGTGAGTGTTAATTTCCTTATAAATTATTTGCTCACCCTCCATACTTTCAGCTTTATTTTTAGGTTGCCATTCTCACTCTGGACTCCATTAACCCTTCTCTCACTCCAGAAATTTCCTCATTCACTTTTTTGTTTGCATACCACCATATCGGCTAGTTCTGCACGTAGGGTAATTCTACGCAACGATACGTCATTTCTGTAAACATGGCATTACGTGTCATTTTGGGCCAAAAATCCATTTTGCATCTAGAAAGAACTGTCGCATTTTAATTAAGAAAAGAGATATGTATAGTGTACAAAAATATCCCAGATTTTGACTCGAAAACGCGTATGAGAATGTGATTTCTAAATGTAAACATGAAGACGCACTCCATGACCTTCTTATACCTGTAACTCTGAAAAATATGTTTAATATGTATCTTTTGGAACCATACAACTAAATACAATATTTAACAGCTGGAAATGTATACTTTACAATAATTTTGCATATTAATCAATGTTTCTACTTTTCTAATCTCAATCCATGTTTCTAATTTTGCAAGAAGTTGTCCCACACGTACAAAATCATCTGCTACCCAGCGTAAAAACTTCCCGCTAGAACGGGGTTCTCAAAAAAAATCCGCAGGCGTGAAGTCTGTTTCTAAATTCCTTAGAAATATTTCGTCATAAACAAGACGTTGTAAGCCCTTTACAGCCAATATTTTGTTGTGTTTTTCGACATAATAACTTATTATTTTTTTTTAAAAATTGTACTTTAATAATATTCACAAGATCGTTTTATTTTGTTTAAAATTACTTTCCATTTATTGGCATAGTTTTCGTTGAATTTTGTAAAACTACTTATAAACAGACCAAAGTAATGTATGCAATTTAATTTGCGCGATGGATAATCCGTATATTTTTTCAAAGATGAGCGTAAAATTGTCCGACATATCGAGTCAGGAAAGCAGGGTGGGGGTGGTATCCCATATTTTACAAACTAATATTATTTTGAACAGAATATTCTGCTGACAATTGCCTCCTTTCAACTGGTAAGAATTGCAGTATGTTATTATCGTTAATCAGTGGAATTTGATATGCGGTTTGATTCAGTATTGGAGACAGAAACATTAAATTCACTTTTTGTATTTTTACAGACAATTAGCTGCTTAATCACGGTTGGACCTAAACGCATTCTTTATTAACAGCGGCTTTAGTTTATTGGCAATATATTCTTTGAAAGCCATTTTATTTAGCTTTGGACGTAAAATATCCGGCTTTTTTTTCGACGGACTGAATATTGTCTGTCTCTGCTTCTTAGAAATTTCCCTAAAATGAATGACTTTCCGTCCAGACAAATTAGCTAACAGAAGTCTGCAACGAGACCCCTAGTTCAAATACTCGGGATAGCGACTTGTCCATATCCTTACCTAACGTGAATGTACTATATAGCCTGCTCATTCATTTTTTCCTCTGTTGCTTCTCTTTGTTCCCTAACATTTTTCCAGGACCAGACATTTTTCAGATTTACAAAACACAAATTTGAGTTCTACAAGTACATTCACCAAGAGATATAATGCATTGCATGTAACGGTTATATTAATTTGGCATGCTGACCAATAAACACATGACTTTTCAAAAAATGTTTAGTGTCTTTAAACATCAAGAATGTATATGTATGCGACCTTGAACGGGTTCCCTTACTTCGGCAGGCTGAATAATGAACACTTGACTTTTCAAAAATGTTTAGTATCATTAAACGTCAAGAATGTGATGTCAGAAGGTTTATTAAACCTATCAAAGAAAGACTGTGTACACGCATAAAACAATTTCACGTAATGGAGTACGAATATTAGTTCAAAATACCTACATTACTTCTTCACTAGTGGTATTGGTCTCTTTTCGTTCTATAAAGCTGACATCAGGACGCACCTTAATTACGTGGTTTCTTAAAGCTTCTTACTAACTGCAGCTGGGACATGATCACCAAAATTGTTAGATGCGGATGCTTTTGTCTTACGTAATGATGCTTAATAAATTGCTATGCAATATAAACAATACCTTTCATGTAGGCCGAACTCTAATTATATCCGCAATTCCGTCAATGTATAAAATAATAACTACTTTGTCTCATCACTCTACTTTAGTTACCGCAAATTATTTCTCTGCTAGTTTTTACGATGTGTTAGTCTTTGTGATCTTATTGTTTGATACAATTTCGAATGTTTGCTAGAGGAATACTAGCAGTCCGTTATCTAACTATGCTTTCAAGACAGTATGTGTGTGATTGTCCCATCCCAAAAAACTTTAATGCTTTAGAAAAGGAAAAGATCCGAAAGAAAGACAACTATATATATATATATATATATATATATATATATATATATATATATATATATATATATATATATATATATATATATATCTGTTTTAAGACCCATACTGGATGCCTTCAACGCTGGTATATTTTGTTAGGTTTTCTTTTCTATTTCACATTTCACAGCTGACATCTGAACCTTTCATACATTTTATTCCGATCATGTGTCTCATAATTATAAATGAAATCAACAGTCAATAGCGATTGCAATGACAGTTCAGCACAGAGACTTAAATAGTGATGCTAATGAGACAGAAGCACAAGGGAATTTAATAACATCACCTGCATTTGTCAATACATTGTAAACGAATAAGACTTATGCTGCTTTCATCATTTGAAGGAAGAAATTTGTTTGGTTTGTGCATGAAGATACGAGCATTGGGTTTTAAAACGTTTCGTTTCTACTTCCACTTAGATCAAATTTGTTTCAAACTGGTAACAGTTCAATAATCGTCCTAATTTGAAGACTTTGGAAAAAGACATATAATAAATCAAAAATCAGTTCGTTCTATAGCTGCTTAGTTTTGTTTGATCAATATATAATATTCAATAACACAAACCCAAAACTCAAACCTAAATCAGATAGTGGATCTCATGATGCTGCAAAAGGTGTGCAAAGTTGCATTTATATACATTGGAAACAAAGATCATCGTGATATTAGCCTGGAAAAAAGAGACTACCAAATTATTCAGAATGTACTCATTCCCTTACTGCTATTTGTTATATTCATTCCCTTTGTTAAACTTATAATATTATTTACCAACATTTCTAACTCACTCTGTTTACATTTCAAACTAACATTAGTCTTTTCGAGATAAATAACTATATTTATTATTTGACTATTACAACTAGGAAAAATCAACCTGCTTGCTTAAATGTTTCGTAAACATCCAAAGAATGTTCGTTGCAATGGGAGAAGTATATATGCTCCAATAATATGTGTCAGACAGAAAACATTACGGACTTTAAAACTGACAAATGAACAATGAAGTAAATTGTTAGTTTGCAATGGAAGATATAGACATGCAATTTAATTACAAACTGACAAACGTACAGTCACTCGCATATTAACGCACCTGTGTGCGTTTAGCGTTGTGTCTGTCATTTTGTAATTAAATTGCATTGATATATCTTACATTACAAACTAACAATATACATCATTGTTCATTTATCTGAGTTTAAAGACCGCATTCATTTCTCTCTGACACACACACACACACAAACACACACACATTATATATATGAGAGAGAGAGAGGGGAGAACGACTGGACTGACATACATATGGTGACGGACAATATCTGTTCTACGAAAGAGCATGTAAATGTTCCTGTTCAAATCGAGGAAACCTATGAATTTTAAGTTTTTTTAATTTTCTGTTTAAAACTGGGATTTACTTTGAAAATAATGGCAGCCAAATATCTTTTTACCTATTTTAATGGTAATATAGATAGAGAGAAAACGACACCATGAGAAGTCCAGCATAATTTCATATTGTAATTTTCCCTGAATTATATTGACAAAGGTTTATACATACAAATAATACTTTGGAACTATGTATACAGTTCCATTAATTGGCTAGTAGTAAATTAAATAATTATTTAAGCCGGCTATACGTAATACATACAAATGATTTATAGTATACAAAGAGAACTTATTGTGTTAGAGTATTAAGATAAATTATTCTGATCAATTTAAACAACGGTCTTGGTTTGCCATGCATCCTCTTTCACTGGACATGTTTTAATTTCCGATCTTTAATCTGCATACGAAAATGATACTGATACACGCATTTTCGCCAGTGTCCTCTTTTGTGAAAGTTCAAATATGGTAACAGCACCATTGTCATGTTTTTATGACAGTCTTAAATACAAGTGAACTCCTTTTCTTTTCATCAATGTCTTGCTTTGTCATTTGCTCTCTCATCAGCCATTTTCAAGACAATACATCGAATGTCACGTAGATGAGCTCAGCAGTTTTAAACCTATTGTTATATAAATGATAATACTAATTCTTACGAAACATAATTGTTTGAATCGTGATTCCGTCAGCCTCAATTGACAGAAAGGTCAAACATACATTATTTGTATATGGTAGATATATTAAAACTTCCTTCTTCCATGATTTGAGACCACATAATCAATTTATTTTAACAACTCAATGTTCCTATAAACAGTTTCTTTTCAATAATACCTAAGGACGTTATTGATATGAAAAGTTAAGGACGTATTCATGATGCAAAATGTTAAAAGAGCTTTGAAAACTACAGAAAAGGGAATTAAGTGCGACTATATCGATCTGATTAGGAGTATAAAATGCAAACAGTGTCCTGACTGACAGTGTAGAGCGAAACAGATTTATTGCTGCATACATGCATTTGTCATTTAGCAATCTAATGTGTTTGCAAAACACACATGGGTTGAAAAATATTAAAGGAATAAAGGGATGGCAGGCACTAAGCAGTCAGAGAACTGATCAAAGAATAAAAGCCTGAAAGGTTATACTTTGAGGTAATAAACGAGTTTTGCAAATTACAAAGTAAGTTTTTTGCAAACAAATATTAAATATGTTTTAAATTTATCAGAATAAAACGACTTCTGTAGCTGACGTTGTTGATAAGATCATCAAGTGTAGGATATGAATGCATTGCACTCAATAAAAAACAAAACTGGTTGACTGAAGTTAGTTGAGAATATAATAACATTGATACAAAATCAATAGTAATGACGCAATGTGGAGCAACCAAGGATAGCAACAATCAAAGGTATAAACGATTTTTTTCATTAGCTAATATGCATATTTGAAATATAAATATTCAAATTATACTAACAGGCAAAATTTCATAGAACTGAACAATCTTTTAAATTATGCCTTCCTAACTTTATGAAGGGAATATTTGAAAATACGAAAAGAAATTTCAGTTGCTTCAGATATTTAGATACTGCTAAAGTAGATGTGAGGACATATATAGTTTATTGTAGTAATAAGGGGTATTTCTTTACGCTGAATATAATTACTCATTAGAAGTTGAGGAAACCTTGAAAATATCTTTGAAAAGAAAGGATGGTAACAAGCATTTCTCTAAAACTGGAAATGCATTATCAATATAATCGTTTTGTATATGAACTATATATTGATGTTTTAGAAAACATACCCCGTCTTTACAATCCGATTCTAGTGGAAGCACAAAAATATTATGTGAAGAAACTACATTATGCATGGCATTATTAATTATCATAAAGAAAAAGAATGTAATTCCTCTAACATCGTTAAACATCTAATGTTACACATAAAAAGAATATTAAGGCGTCAAAATTGTATTGAATAAGTTATGAAAATATGCAACAGCATAACAAATAAAGTAATTACACCTACACCGTTAATAATCCAAATACAGGCATAGTATCAAATACTACAATTTTGTTTATATTATATTTATCGAGGCAATCAGTTCGTAATTTTGCTTGGATATCGCTTTTAAACTAGAAAGTTCATAAATCCAGAAAACTTTCAAAGACAAATATTTGACTTAATATTAACATATGTAGCTGAAATGGTGGGAATTTAAACATACAAATAATGATTTAAAAATAAACGTATAACATTGTATACATATACAGATTTTAAAGGTCCGAATTTTGTAATATGACATTTTTCAGATAATAGCAATTGAAAGAACTACTAGAGAAGAAAAGAGTAATCAACAATCAATATTTGCGAAAGATGTAACCTGGAGAGAAACCTTTTGAACATTGTTACAACTGAACCAAATAAAAACTTGCACATGAGCTGGAAAAATGAAATGCAAAATATTAGCGATGCATAAAATATTTAACTTCAACCCCGTCTAACGGCAAACATGAATGAAACTGAATGATACATTGCACTGTGTATTTTAAATAGACGTTATGGTTGTCAATGGGACACATGTGTAGATACTTTTATTACTACTGCTGCTACTAACAAGAAGTAATAATATCCACATATATACATATACATATCCTAATAAGCATTAAAGGGATATGACGATTTGAAAGTGTTAGCTATGTAATACAAATTTATTTCCCTTGTGTGGTATCTAATTAACAGTTGCCAGTAAATGTCATCAGATGTCATACTGAATCATTGTTTGGGTTTCTGATTTAATAGTGTTCTATAACCAGGTTGATGACTCAATCCACAACATCGACCCTTCAATTCACTATATTTTATACAGCCTAAAGTGATCAATTGTATTAATCATTTAGAAAGCTTTTACAACAAACAAAAATAGAACGTTGTAGGACAATTTATTCAAGTATTCTTGATCTTGAATAATGATGATTTGGAAATTGTTGACATATTTTGCTTGCCTTCTCACAGCAGCTGCAGAACCAGGTACAATATTAATGTTTAATAATTGTATAAGGACAATTTAAATTTTATTTGATTTAAATATAGCTAGTATCACCTTACCTTACACCGTAAGAGCTTTCGTTGCTCTCCTCTTCATGTGATATTCTCTTACTTAGGAGCAAACGGAACATAATCGTATTCATTTAAAAGTTATCTTATATGACAATTCTTGTTATAGATCATAAATTCATCGTTTTGTTTTGAAATTCATCGCTTTGTTTTGCGAAATGTGACATTTGAATTTTTTGTGTATGCACTTAATTAGTAATACATTTTCTTATTTAATGTAACCTTAACCTGATATTATTTTTATATTTACTTATGAATCCTAAACCGTAGTCACTTTATAACTGAATTAATAAGCGATAATGCAGAAGAAATCGAAGTCAATTTTCATCAAAAAAGGAGATAACACCATTTAACATCTGAAGTTTTCGTGGATAATCCTAGGTCAAATGTTATATGACACACAACGATTATGATTTTATTTCATCTTGAATCATACATTCATCAGTATATATTTTCATTTTTGAAATATGTTTTTGTTAGGTCGTGAGATAAGAGGATACATTTGATATTAATACATGAAGCATAAAGTAGTTTTAATATTTACAGTCTGGTGTATCCTTCAATATTGTCTCCTACATCTTCTTTCTATTCTACTTCTTTTTATTTCCTCTTCTTCTTCTTCTTTTTCTTCTTCTTCCTCTTTTTCTTCTTCTTCTTCTTCCTCTTCTTCTTCTTCTTCTTCTTCTTCATCATCATCATCTTCTTCGTAGTCGTAGTCGTAGTAGTAGTAATAATAGTAGTAGTTAAAGCAGCAGTAGCATTACAAATAATTACTCTCTGGGATATCCTTCTATATATTCTCCTTCTTGTTTCAATTCTCCATCTTTTCTTCATTTTTCATTTTTTCTTCTTCTTCCTAACAGTAGTGTTATTAATAGCTGTAGTAATGGTAGTTTTATTACTATTAATAGTACTAATAGAGCCAAACTTACGTACAGTAAGCATGCTACCTATTAACGACAGAAACATATTGAGTTGAAGAGTGATAGAGTAAAAGCCAGTCTTCATTATTTTTTTTTTGTTTAATCTCGATTATCGTTTTACCTGATTCATTATAATTTAATATATAATAGATGCGTTGTGATAAAAAGAAACATTTGTATCATACTCCTTATTGTCAAACAATTTTAAATAATAATAATAATAATAATAATAATAATAATAATAATAATAATAATAATAATAAATGAAAAAATAAATAATAATAAACACAGTAATAATAATAATAATGATTATAATAATATTACAATATATTATTATTTATATTATTATTATTATGATTATTATTATTATTATTATTATTATCATTAATATTATTATTATTATTATTATTATTATTATTATTATTATTATTATTATTATTATTATTATTATTATTGATAACGTCTAAATTTAGCAAGCTCATTTTACTTACAGTAAGGACTATGACTATGAATGAGAAAGACTTCATAGACATCGCGGTTGGGGAAACTGTTATCATTAGAAGATGGCGATACAGTGGAAAAACATTAAACGTTGTAATTGAAATGGGCAATAAAATCCTTTTTGATGTTTCTTTTAATGGAAGGATTTACGATATGGTTGACAAGAGGAAAAACGAATTGATACTGAAATACAATGACACTTCAAGGTACATCTCCTTAGTTTTATGCAATTCAAGCAGAAACGACGAAGGTCTCTATCACATAAAGGAAAGTATCTATGAAAATTTAACTGATATATTTCAAAGACAGGAAGGCGAGTGGAATTTCCAGTTATACGTTTTTGGTAAGTGCAAAATTCATTTTGTGTTACTTGTGTAATAAATCTGACCAATTTTCGAATAAATCAAACATGTTTTAACACCTGAATATGTTTTCAAGCACATATTCTAAAAATGGTACTTACGCTCTTAGTCAATGTCAAATATGTAGTCTTACTTATAATACAGGTACATAGAAGGATATGTTATTGTACGATTTTGTCTTTCTACGAAAATTAATTTTAAAGTATAATAGACGATACATCTACTGTTTAAATAATGTTTTCCATAGGTCCCAAATACATTGATCGATAAAAGCTTGTAAGATGTGCTTATAATTTTTGCTATAGCGGGTCCTTACTGTTTGCTAATTTCAACCTATGCAAGTTCAAAATCTTTCACAATTGCTTTACGTGCATAATTATTTATGTTACAATGAGAATTGGGATATTACAGTATGTGTTTTCCATACCACTTTATATGCATAAGCTTTATTCGTGTCACAACTTATGCAAGTACATAATCGTTAATACATAATACATAATACATAATCGTTGACAATTGTTTTGTGTGTATAAATATATTTGCTACAATGAAACTAGCGATATTAGCGTATATATTTTCCATACCACTTACTATGCATTTGTGCTTTATTCGTGTCAAAAGCATTGCATTCTTTATATATTATTAGCTTTCGGTGAGTGATTCTGCTCCTCCAGATTTATTTTTCCTGAATTTCAAAATGAAAATACATTATCTGGAATAGTTTAAGTAAAATATCTAGCATTCAAAGTAAATGTAGACCATGAAACGTTTATGTACATGCCAGAGGCAGATATACTAATGCCATACTTCTTAACTGTTTAAAGCAAAATCACTTCCAGTTATTTTATTATTATTGTTATTTTTGCTAGCTTGCTTAGTCAGTTTAATCGATCACGGCAGTGATATTATCCCCCTCTCTCTCTTTCTAAATAATAAAAATAATGACTAAAAGTATTGATAATACCCGTTTTCTAAATTAATTTAATATGGTACACACTTTCATCACAATCCTTTCTCCTTTCTCTTCTGCCCTCCCTTCTCAAGCATAAAGGACAAACTTCTAACTTCTCAGAAATGTGGAATTAAAGAGAAACAGATTTTGGACTGGAATAAAGCCATGAAATAGAAATTACACCTAGTACCCAACACGACTGTGGTTCATCCTAAAGATACGTATGCACTCTCCTTGGGATTTATCAACAGTGTTTAGCAATGATACAGTGTTACAAAAACACAAAATTCCTCGATTAAATGCTACTCATATTGTGATATATTTAATGTTATAGTTTTTAAGCATACCATAATATTCTAAACAACAATCGATTATTATTATTTAAATCTGAAAATGTCCAAAGGTTTCTCTCTCTCTCTCTCTCTCTCTCTCTCTCTCTCTCTCTCTCTCTCTCTCTCTCTCTCTCTCTCTCTCTCTCTCTCTCTCTCTCTCTCTCTCTCTCTCTCTCTCTGATCTTTATAATCGTAGCAGGATAGGGGCTAAAATCTATAAAATGGCGAACGTAGACGATTTTCTGACAATATATCGTGACTTATGAATGATGGCAAATCTTAAGGCAAACCGATCAAAGGACGGGAGAGAAAGACGTGCACACAAACAGAGAGAGGATTGTAAAGTCAAACCGACGAGAGAGATAATTTGTGGTCGGTTGTACTGTCCCTAAAGCAGAAAATTTACTTAGATCAAGTGTAAGCATACTACCATATTTTAAATACCTCTTGTGGGTTGATCAAGTTAGCTTAGTTTCTATTCTACATTAATTTCCATGCGCCTGAAAGTGAATGTCATTGCGTTGCTTGAATGGTGTAGACACCCAAGTGTTGCTACTGGTCTACTTTGATTATTAAAACAATATTTTCATATTTAAATCATAAGTGTGTATTATATTGATTTAGTCAATGTGAATAAAAACAGAAACCATGAAAAGAAACAATCAATTTATCAATATTTAGAGGTGATTGTAAATTGCCACTACAGCGGATAACTACATTTTTTAGCGGACACTCGTGAATGTGAATTCATTCGCTAGGTCAATACACGACTGTCTGTAGTAAATGTGATCTCCGTTCACAGATTAAATATATGTATTTTTATATGATATAAATACAATATATGTACGGTGTGTACGCTGTATCAAACATATACCACTTGTATAAATTTTTCCGTTGAAGGAAAATCAGCAAATTTAGTTTCCATTTAATGACAAATTTATACATCTCGTAGTTCTTCATTGATAAGGCATACAAACATAAAATATATATTCTCTCTCTTTCTCTCTCTCTCTCTCTGTCTGTATGTCTCTCTCTCTCTCTCTCGATTTCTAAAACTGAAATTTCCTGTAAATTTTTATTGACTTATAATTAGTTAGCTTTACTGAGAATTAATCAGCCTTATGAAATATGTCTAAATGTGCCTGTTTATTGCTGATTATGTGTGTGACATAGAGTGGGTAGAATTTAAAGTCTCTGTTCTAGAACTTTATTGTCCTAGATCATGGCGAAATGAAGACAGGATCTGTTGGAGAGAACATGACCATTATTGATCTTCAAAAGTCAGACATGATGTTCCTTGTTTTAAGTTACTATGACGAAATCGTTGCAACTTCCTTTTTTATTTGACTCTGAATGTGTTGTAAGTAGTCAAATGCATTTATATGGGCGACTAAAGTGTACAGAAGACAAGATAAGGAACACATACAGCATTGAAATTCAGAACGTTACACAGATGGATACTGGCTCATACAGAGTCTATTACAACAATAAGGGCTCCACTAAGCGATGCTTTATAAACATCACAGGTATTGTATAATGAAATTATCTTATAAACACTCCACGTTCCCTCCAGTTAGTGAAATATAATCTCTGCAAAAGACTATGCTGTTTAATGAGATTTGCACAGCTCTCATAATCAGTTAAATTATCACTTCTAGCTCTGTTTATCATATCGAAAAAAAGCTATCAACACCATAGTCTTAGGTAAAATATTATCGAAGTTAAGTAAAGCTGCTTTCAACCTCAAACATGCAATTTAATTTAAAGTCAATTATTCAATGTCATATTTACTGATACTCTACTCTCGTGTAGTTCGTAATGACATAACAAACGTATATGTCAACTGTATCCCTGCAATGTTTACATATCATATGATAAAAGCTGAAGGTTCTTCATTTCGATTCTGCATGTATATTTTTATTGTATATAGACAAGCCTATAATCGCTATGGTTGGGGAAAATGTGACGATAGACTGGTTCTACAGTCGACAATGGATGCACCGAACAGTACGGATCATTCATCCGAGAGAGGGAGCAATGATGGTATTGCAACAATTCAATAAGTCAACCATCAGGAGTGATTTTCATAATCGTTTGTTATACAGAGGGAACTCGCCGAAAAGCTACATGTCTTTCACGTTGCTAGATTTACGCATGTCCGATGCGGGCATCTACACGATCGAAACCCAACACGGAAATAGAATACCAGGCGGAAAAACATTAATTGTGGAAGGTAAAAATGTGTCTTAGAATAATACTTTTAATCACACAAACTTATGTTATGTCTGAGGGTCATAATCTAAGTAGATTTTATTTCTGTATATAATGAGAAATTTTACAGTTTCTGTTATTAATATCCCGTCTACGTTGCAGTCGTACAAGCAAGTAAAATTGACCATCACATTATGATTATATCAATAGTTGATTCACTATTTTTCATGCTCGTTCTATCTTCATAACTTTGCTCTCCTTTGTAATGCCTCATCTTGCATAATTTTCATATACATAACGATTACATGGATTTGTGATATAAAGCATATGTAAACACACTAACATCATTTAATATCGAAATACTATCAAACCGATTTGCCATTGAAACTGAAATAATACTTATGACAATGAATATTCTTTTTCAATACACATAGACCTCATGCCTAAACTAACATTTATTAGACTTTTCCTGCGTGATTTGACAATTGATAGATAGATAAAGGCTGACAAAGGTACGGGAATATTTCCACAAGGTTCATTGATCAATTTCTTACTATACAAAAGTAATATTATCAGATGCGTGGCATATAAAGCGCAATTCACCTTTAAGTACGAACCGATACGAATGGTTTGGTTGGTCGCATTCATTTCTGCATCACGAATTAAATAATTTTATTCATGTTCGTAGTTGCATCTTAAACACACTTAAAATATTTGTTGGAGTCATTAATTTTATATATATATATATATATATATATATATATATATATATATATATATATATATATATATATATATATATATATATATATATATATATATATATATATGCAATAAACTGACGACGAACAGTACGAAACTAGTAACTAACTAGCCTAAGTGCTTTCGACTCTTATTGAGTCTTTTTCAAAGGCAAATACAAAACATGTATACGACAAACAAATAAACACAAAAACGTTGTGTTTGTAAACCTCTACATGGCTGTCTTCACATGTGCTAAAACTATAAATACAACCAGCTTGTAGACTTTTAGGGAATTATACAACGTTTTCAGTTTCCGCAACTAGTCTATACAAGCTGGTTGTATTTATAGTTTTAAGAGTCGAAAGCGCTTAGGCTAGTTAGTTACTAATTTCGTACTGTTCGTCGTCAATTTATTGCATCTATTTTAATTCATCCCTGACACACGTGACCCCATGGTGGATCCAGTACGCTTAAAAGGGTTGTTATTCGCCATATGATTTGTATTCTTTATATATATATATATATATATATATATATATATATATATATATATATATATATATATATTATATATATATATACATATATAACATCAACCTTTCTGACCTGAAATAATGAATCTGCAGTAAAATGAATTCGTTCTGAAAACTCTTTCTGACATAAACCAATGCCAAGCCAATGATTTGTCTATTCTCAAGCATATTTGGTTTGTAGATAGACAGGCATACAGAAAAAGTCATTCATAAGCATAAGTCAATGTTTTAGAATAGATATTTTGTATGTTATTTCTCGAAAGTTTGTGCCATCATTTAAGCTTTCGTAGAGATAAGAAGCTACTTATCTTGAAGTAAATAATAAGCTAATTTGTAAACTGTATGATTATTTGTAAAAAAAATAATTATTAATCTCACATCTAATTTCATTACCTTTTTGTCTCTTACAGATGTGCAATAGTTACATAATTAATTTTCAATAAATTTCGTACTATAAGTTACATTGTTATAATATCTATATGACAAGAATGTGTCTCCACCATTTCCGATTTTAGTAAATGAAGTAATTGATCTTATCCCACTTTACTTGATTCCCCCATTTTTTATTTTTACTATTATGGTCACATAACAATTTTTGTACTTGGTTCTTTCAGTTTGAGATATTCTTCAACTTATTTCAAAACTTTTGAGACAACCACACGACTCTTTAGAGACAGTTTAATTTGGTTATATTTACAGTCACAAACGACTTCTCCAGCACAATCCTAGAATACTTACGTAACTGGCATGTATACTAAAGTGGCTTATGTATTTGATTCTTATGTATATATGTTACAGCAGATAGATCATGGAAATTGGCAACCAATACGTCTGGTTTATTATAAAGAAAACTTAGAAATTGCATAATCACTTTTATCGTCAGATGAATTCTTTCTTTATCTACATATGTTTTGATGTTTCTCCTTCATTCTATGCTTAATACATGTTCCACGAAATGTATTATCTTTATTATATTTCATTTACAAATGTCATGGGTACAAGTACACAAGGAAAATGTACACAATATACAACTTATAGTGATAATTCAAGCAATAGTTCGTATGGTCAATTGCAATTAGGTAAGATAGTTCCCTTAAATTCTATGCGAGTTTAACAAAAAAGCGAGATAACTCTTCATTATCGAGTTATTAAAACATGCTGCAATATTTACAATATTTACTATCATACGACTTTGTTTAGTTATGCTCCATTTACATATAGTAACATTGAAGCACACGGACTATTGTTACATTATATATAAATTCCCGAGATCTTCGATTAGTTAGCTAAGGTCATTAAAAGCATGCTGTAAGTTACTAACTACATTTTATGTGGCTTATATGGACAATGAGATATAACTATTTCTCCATCATGTAAAGTTTCAGGCATTTGTTATACATATAACATCATTTATAACGTCTTGAGACAATTACAATTACAACCATTATAAACCATGAAACGAGAATACACTTTAGGCATGAAACTCTTTGTGAGCACTGATTTTGCAATTTGTGATGCATTGAAAGTAAAGGAACACAAAAGCGAAGAGAAAAACCAGGGATATATAAGACTCAAAAGATTGGACATTTCCTAGGGAAAATATTTTGTCTGAACTGTTCAAGTGCAATATAGAAAAAAATACACACACATACGCACACATTCACACACACGCACACAAAAAGATTGGCAATTGTATGCAATACAATATGTACTTTTGAGATAGAAATGCAACGAGTGTGCGTGTGTGTTTGTGTGTGTGTGTGTGTGTGTGTGCGAGAGAGAGTGAGAGAGAGAGAAGGAATGAAAATGGCTTCGTAATACTTTTTTACAAAAAGTTGCGCTGTGAATTTAGTATGGTTTTACAGACTTTAATTTGTACACGTATGAACATCCGTGTCATAGCCATCCATCTTACAATGCTTATTAGGGTGCCCCATCTACTAAAAATAGCAATTAGTTAACTTTTCATATCCTACTGTTGATGACTTTACTTACAGAATATGGTTTGTTTTGAAATTTGTAAGGTTGAAAGGTAATGAGTAACTCTTAATTAGACTGTAGCTATTCCAGGTAAATATTTTCAAAGACAGGAGGTGAGAATCGTTTTATGCATTTCATGATCGACCATTAGACTTCAAGAAGGTCTCTTCTTTTTTCTTTTTTCTTTCTTTTTGTGACAGCTGTCAGAAAAGAATTTTAAAAAAGCAGAGACCTATATGTTGGTCTAGATGGGCCAAAGGCCACTCCTCAGGGGCTCGTTAGCAAAACGTTAAGAGTATACATCAACGGCTAGACAGTGGAGTGGGCACTTTAGCTCGTTAGGCAACAGGGGTGTGTTACAAATAAAATTGGTAGCCTAAGCTGTAACACATATAACACAAAGGAAGACAAGAGTCTGCACTCCTCGGCAGTTCCAACCCTGCCAGTTTATCCTAGTCGTGCCTGCTAATTTCCAACTTAAGCCAGTCGTAATCAAGAATAGTTCAATTTTCAAAACAGCTCTACACACTTCATTCAGTTGGAAACATATTGGAGAAAATGCAACAGTTGTTCGCCGATTTAGACGAAACTTGGACTATGTGTTTCCGTTTCAATGATATAAACAAGAACTATAATTTTTAATCAGCATAAGTTGGTTTGCTCTACATAAAAGTATATGCCTGTGTCTTTTTAACAATTCTCCGCATTGCACTACGTGAGTTTCTATTTAAGGTTTCTTCGAACCTAAGTCTATCAATTTAGGAAATTAAAATTTTGATCTCATTTGATCAATAATAATTATCGCGTTTGATCACCTGATATAGCATACACTCTAAATTAATAAGTTGTTTCTTGCTTACGTTACTGGATTACATACATAAGCATTATTTTTCTAAGTCATGTACGTAATAATTCTTCTTTTGTCACCATTGAATCCAAGTTTTCAGCGAGATATTACTGTGGAGATTGTGTTTTTTTTTTTCTCTCTCTCTCTCAAAAAAAACAAACAATAATACGTGATTAATAATTAACAGTTGCCTCCTTTGGAGTGTTTTGTGACGAACACGAGGACATATATACTTGAATAAACCCAAATTTAGCAATGATGCATGAAAATACCAAGGAAAGGTGTAATTGCTATATTTCACCAGGGTTTGCAAAAAAGAACCATAAAACAAGCATAGCGAGTTGAAAGTGATAACTCTTTAACTGTTGAGGTAAAGAAAGTTTCAGATACTATTTCTCTCTCAATAGAATTTATTATTATTATTATTATTATTATTATTATTATTATTATTATTATTATTATTATTATTATTATTATTATTATTATTATCATTTTTATTATTATTATTATTATCATCACTGTTATTGTTCTTGTTATTATTATTATTATTATTACTATTATTATTATTATTACAATTATTATTATTATTATTATTATTATTATTATTATTATTATTATTATTATTATTATTATTATAATTGATATGGTTACTTCTAACTTTTCAGTACTGACCCGGTTTGTAATCAACTAATAATAGGGCTGTCTCCAAAAATCTAATCCTGTCAGTTTCATACGGCTCCACAAATCAAGAAAACAGTATATATTGATTTATTTCTCATATGTTGGTCATTTCTTGGTAAAAGTACATTAAGGGATCTGTAATTATATACAAACATTTCACCTAGTGTGGATCACAGAATAACGCTTTGTCTGCATGATTCTTTTGCTTGATTCAAAACGTCTTTAAATTGTTGACTCAATGATCAGAAATTATAGCTTAAGTATAATAAAGTTTACATTATGCAGAATTACTATGTGGTTTTAGAAACTGTAATTGTTTCATCTATAATTTCGCTTGTCCCAAAATTCCTGTCCCTTGCCTAAATTCGATCAGTTCTATGTATTTTAATCTATAAAATTCCCCAAAAATTATGTACAGATTGGTGTTTCTTACTGGGTTAGAGTGTAGACCCAGTGTAGTATATATATATATATATATATATATATATATATATATATATATATATATATATATATATATATATATATATATATATATATATATATATATATATATATATATATATATATATACATATATATATATCGGCCAAAATTGATCTATTCCAGTGCACTATTATGTAGTATGTATTAAATCGTATATTACTCAAGCGGTCTGTATCAAGCTCAGGTCGGGGAATATTATAGCCGCTATATCAGTTGTGAAACATATCAAACATAACAGGCCCCAACAACGCTTAGAAATACTCTTGCTATGAAAAACATTGAAATAATTATATGCGGTATATTGCTCTCTCTCTCTCTCTCTCTCTCTCTCTCTCTCTCTCTCTCTCTCTCTCTCTCTCTCTCTCTCTCTCTTAAAAAATGAGAGCACCATATATATTTTGCAAGTAATGTAATAAATATAATAACACACACACACACACACCCACCCACACACACACACACACACACCCACACATCAGCACGCTCGATAAAGAGAGCTCGAGCAATATACGGTTAAATACAAACTACATGGTAGTGGGCAGGACGAAATATAGGTCGCCATCATTATGGACTAACGTAGTAACATTGTTCCACTGTTACCATTCAAAGTCCTCGATTTTTGCCTAAACGTATT
This sequence comes from Potamilus streckersoni, assembly GCA_016746295.1. NCBI lineage: Eukaryota > Metazoa > Mollusca > Bivalvia > Unionida > Unionidae > Potamilus > Potamilus streckersoni. Next base: position 71,694 of record JAEAOA010000772.1, read on the forward strand.
CGCAGTATACACACTTAAAGTTAAAATGGAAAAGTGTAAATGAATATTTATACCATAGACAGAGCCCTGAAGTACTAGGTTTCGGTTTAGAAATGTTAGTTTTTTATGAAAAAAAAAATACAAACGAACAGCTTGTGTTAGTTCATTTTGATAAATTTGTACAAAATCTTTTGTCGTTCATTTTGATGTCGATTTATATTTAACTACGTGCGATTTGTTTGAACAGACTGTTTAAGCTACTTTATAAGGCTAATGGTAATGCTTCTGTTTTCAAGTTCGATATAGCAAATGCCTAGCGAGCAATAGCAATAAAACACATTAGGACAACAACTAACATCAGCATCGGCAAATACGTTCATCGTTTATGATGTTAAAAAGCGGTTGAAATATGAACAATATTATATTTAAGATAGTAAATAACTTAGCAAAGTGTGTGTGTGTGTGTGTGTGTGAGATTTAGGTTTTTAACGTAGCTTTAAAACATTCAATCATATCGCTAGCATGTCTGCAGTGTCAGAGTTTATATGTGATCTCTTTGCACTGGAGAATCATGCAAATGACATGCAGCATTATCTCCCACCTAGTCACATTATCCTAACACCAAGCCGACCAGTCCTAATACTAACATCTAAATGCTGAGAGCCAAGGAAAGCAACTACTAGTAATAGTTTTGTAATTCTTTATTATGACTCGACCTTGGTTCGAACCTGCGACTTCTCACATCCAAGGCAGACGCTCTAGCCACATAAGACCACCAGAGCGTTAACTAGGCAAAGACTGTACGATGATGGGTTTTGTTGTTCACGACAATTCGACTTGGAGACCTAGCTGATAAAAAAGAACGCACATTATAGCGTCAAAATAGCATAATAGTGCAAATAAAAATGAGTGAAAATGCAAAATAAGACATTTGGGAGTATGTATCCGGTATACCTTGCAACTTTATCAATCTTCATGTCCTCGTTTGGTACCTCTAACCACCCATCCCATTTTGCGATGGTACCATATACTTCAATGCTCATACAATCAATTTTGAGCATATACTTAATGTTATAGAAGAATAAATAATGTGTATGCATATTATTAAGTACGTCATCATTTATCATACTGTGCTTCTAAATCCTTCCTTTACGAGCATTTTTCATATAAATAATTAGGTTATAACAATCGTAAAAAAACCCATCGATGTTGACAAATTTGATGTCAATTTATAGTTGTCTCATCAGTGTATGTCGATCTGTGCCATTAGAAATGTGTGCAAATGCAAAATAAAAAGTTAGCATTTTACCCAGAATCTCTTGCAACTTTATCGATGTTCATGTCATTGTTTTGTACGTATACCCACCGTTGCTGTTTTGCGATTGTACCACATACTTCAATGCAAATACTATAAAAAGTTTATTCATAGAGCTAATGCGTTATGTATGTATGTATGTATGTATGTATGTATGTATGTATGTATGTATGTATGTATGTATGTATGTATGTATGTATGTATGTATGTATGTATGTATGTATGTATGTATGTATGTATGTATGTATGTATGTATGTATGTATGTATGTATGTATGTATGTATGTATGTATGTATGTATGTAATGAAGTACGTCCTGATTTGTCTGTCCGTGCGAATAAATTTTATCTAAATTAAAGTTTTTCATATAGGCGAATAAGTCATACCAATCATAAACAAGCACCGATGTTGGCAAAGTTGATATAAATTTATAGTTATTCGTTGGTCTAAATCGATATGTACCAAAAGAAATGTGAGAAATTGCAAAATAAAGAAGTTGGTATTTTTGAGTCAGTATCGCGTGCGACCTTGCCGATCTTCAAATATTTTTTACATGCAACTACCGTTACCTTTTTATGATTATACCGCATACTTTGATGCCAAGTCTTTGGATTCGAAGCATAGGATTAAAACTATACATCGGTTTATAATATGTGAAAGTATCTTCTTAAAGACGACTTCATTTGTCATGCCTTTTTAACGTACGTTGTCCATATAAGCAAATAAATCATACCAACCGCTAATAATCACCAATACTGATACATTCGATATCATTGTTTAGTTTTCTCATCAGTCTAGATCGATCTGTGTCCAGTTCACACAAATAACAAGTGTCGGACTTTCCAGAAAAAAGAAATTTCACCCAGGAAACATGAGTGGAAATGTTTGTGTAGAACGCACTCGCAAACTGATGTGAGGTTTTGAAGATTTTATATATTTTTTTTGTAGTCTCATAAATTGCAATTATGTTTGCTTTTCAAATTAAAATAAGGCCAGGCGAAAACTTGTTACAGAAGGAGAATGCAAACATGCAGGTTTTTTGAAAATAAAGATAGAAAATATAGTTTGTTAGGAAATAATTTAGCAATAATTTAACCATCATGAACAATTAACGAAAAAAACCCAATGCAATATCTTGTCAAATCTTCTCAGGAAATATAGAAATTTGTAAAGGGCATTTGGATAATTCATTAGTGGCGAGATGGCTTGAGGAGCCCAGGGCCAATTTCCTTCGTGGCTACCGTACCAGTGTACAAGGAGGTAATATTCTTTCAAGGGAACCTAACGGAAACACTCGGGAGGAATGCTCTTTAGTTGCTCCTTTAGAGAGTTGGTTTATGATTTTAGACAATGCATAAGACAGTTTGGATAGTGTATTTGGAGAACTGGATGGTATGTGAGATTTTATCTAGTTCTTATTCTTTCTCCACTTTTCTTTTGATACTAAGTGTAGATTGCTAAACACAACACAACACATTTTGCACTGAGTATTGGTTGTTAGATATTATGTTATGAATAGAGTGTTTGTACATGTTCATCTCCTTCCTTTACGACTCTACCCTTTATTATTGTGAGAATACCAAATTTGTATATTTCACAGTTTTAAAACCTTTTGAGAATTTGCAATAAATATTGTAAAATTGTTTATATTTCAGGGACAATTTGATTTGTAGTCAAAGGTAAATTTTGTACTAGTTTTGAAATTGTAGTATAATCTTAGCCTGCTCCATATTTTGAATTTTTTTACGGATATTCTTCAGAATTTTGCTAAAGTCGGTATGAGTTTAGGAATGTCAGTACTACTTCTAGTCTTAGGCAATTGTTTTAATAAACATTGCGTATGATTTTAAGTCTCAATGAAAGTCTAGTACAAATTCAGAATTATATTGATACTTCTAGTCTAAACGATTTGATTATTTATGTTCAGGTTTTCTCATTCTCCACTAGAGTCAGAGATATTTTTGTAATTTTAGTACTACTATTACCGGGCACTGCATTGTATATTTGTTGTGCTGGATGAAAAATTGAGAATATTATCATCTTGTATGATGTTCAAAGCGGTTGAAATATGAACAAGATTATATTTAAGATAGCAAATAACTTAGCAAAGTCCGTGTGTGTATGTATGCGTGTGTGTTTTGTCTTGTGTGTGTGTGTTTGTGTGTGTGTGTGAGTGTGAGAGAGAGAGAGAGAACCTTGCTACCTGTAACCCATTCTGAAGTGGACACAATGAGGGGAATAATTATTTTTTTAGTACTATTTTATCAATATAGGTAGAAGCGTCATTACTTATACTCAATGAATTAGGCTGACTATACTGAATATGGACTGAAGTATAAGCTGATGGAGAATCGTCCAAATGGGTATACCGTTCGACAGTATTTGGTGTGATTGGAGTGGCAATTTCTGTTGAAAACAAAACAAAATTATAAACAAAATTGTTTATGGATGAAATGAACTTTGTGAAATGAGCAATCAACAGATGGTGTTTGTCACTATTCGCTGTCCCCGTGGACATTGTTAAATCTTTCTTTCGATTGGATTCTTTATTCATCTTGTTTACCCGTACATATCATTTCCATTTCGTCAGTTTTCCATTTCCTCCTTTATTTTCTCCTTCACCAACCATGGCTCTGAAAGTCTTTGTATTGACGGTACAAATTCCTGAGTTTTCAACATGGATATATGATTGTCTCGTGAATTTTTCGACTGATATTTCTACACACTTGGAACGTGATCCTTTTATAATCTGGACTAGACCCTACTTTAATAACGTCTGCAACTTCCGGAGTATGCAGCTCTCTTACTAAGCCATAATCAGTGCAAGAAAGTGACAAACAGTTTAACACTGTTTGTCAAACAACGGACAACTAATGCAGGAGGAGAACATGGGTAATACGTGTGGTGGCAATTTTATGTAAAGCTTGTAATAGAGCTGGTCTATACCAAATGACAAATATATAATGATATATAATACACGGAGATACTTGCAAAATTTATAGTTATTAACTTTTTAACCACTTTGTAAAAATATAATCTGACCTACCTTTGATTATTTATGACACTGCATGTACGTCTTTTAATAAATGTAAGCAAAACGCCGATTAATCTTACAATGAACGGAGTGAGAGTTTCATGCAACAAAGAAGTACAATATTCCAGCTGATATAACGTGTCAGCTTATTACACTGACACTCTCCTCACACAAAGGTGTTAATTTCAGGTGGGTCAAGTACATTTTTGGCTATGTGTATTACGCCTTGCTTGATCTTGCCCACGAATTACTCTAGGCATATCTTTTTTGCATTGCCAGATCCACCACTACGACCAGCAACAGATAATGCACGATCAGCTATTTCAATAAGATAAAGATGACACATTTTGTTATCTGCATCAATCATCTTGACAAGGAACATTGCGCGTTCAAAATAGAAGTTTTACCGTCTTTACCGAATAAAGATTCCAATAGGTTAAAATCACAGTGAAATGAATCTTGCAGAATAAGTTCTTTATTTGTATAATTTCTTATATTGCTCTTTATCTAACTTTATCAAACCCGTCAATTTATAAACATCGAATGAGTATGGACATTACATAAATTATTCAACCCATTCGTAAATTAATTTATTCAGATAGATATACTTACGTAAGATATTATATAACTTCTTAGGTGTCAAAATTAAAAGTTATTTTACACGGAGACCTTTCAAAGTATTTTCATGAATCAATATGTTCATATAATTATGCTATGAAACACTTTTGTTATTTGTATCAAATGTAATGATGTATCCAAAATTATTATTGAAATAGGAATAACCTTTAAATCATAGGACGTGGCAAAATCTATAGTCTCTTTTCACGGTAGCAGTCGTCAAGAAATGCTTTAAACTTTTTCGTGATAATGTGCATGTGCAATTGTGTGTATTCCTTTAAATAAATCATTATATGTAGCCAGAAAACTTATGTTACATATTGTTTACAGATATAACAATTACAAGCTCAGGAGATGCTGCTAACATTAATACAAGTACCACTGATATACCACACTACACTCGATCCGACACTGCATACGATCAGCACAGAACAGTAATAAAAGGTAAGGCGGTTTCAGCATAAAGTTACAGTAGGTCACAACATAGTATATTGCTACACAATAATAATGATATTGTCTTTTTTCAGTGATCCATGTACTTTATAGATATATAACAAGATTAAATGGGTTTTATAGAAAGAGAAAAAGAGAGAGAGAAAGATTAATAGAGAGATCGCCAGATAGATGTATAAGTAGATATACAGATATGGATGGATGGATGGATGGATGGATTGGTAGGTTAATACATAGATACATAAATACGCAGATACATAAATAGATACATAGTCAGATACATACATATATACATATATACATAGATAAATAGATACATAGATAAAAATATACATAGATAAATACATAGATACATAGATACATAGATAAATTGTTTAAATAGATCACCCACCTATGTTATTGCCTAGGCGTTGTTGTTAAAAACGCATGAGTCAGAGTTTTTATCAGCTTCGTTGCAAATATACTTCCTTTCACTCAAGATCAAGAAATAACAGACACATTAATTATATTTGATTTTTGTTTATTAACATAAGTAAATATTGATTGTTCATTATAATGTCCTTATGCAGACTGCTGGGATGGTGTTTGGTAGAATATTCTGTAAATCATGATCGGAGCGCGTGGAAATACATTAGTTGCTATCAAATGTAAATTGTCGGTCTAGGTTAATGCTTTTGCCACCATTATCTCGCATTCACTAGCCGACATCCCATTATGATTTATATTCAGTTTAACCGCACCTTAACTGTCACAGTCAACTTCGTTTTCCAGAATGATTGTCATGGATGAGTCTTAATAGGGAACGAATATTAATATCTGGATTATGTGTGCCCAAACTGTACAGCAAAATAAATATTTGCTAGAAATACAATGATATTAGGTTTTTTTTATAAAGTCGCAACAATTTCTTAATAATTTCCCTTTTGCCTTAAATGTCTCTCCTTGGGTGAAATCAATAATCAGATGTTATATATATATATATATATATATATATATATATATATATATATATATATATATATATATATATATATATATAATTTAGATATATAGATATGAAGAAAGTTGGGGTAGAGGAAGATACTTAATGTAGTATATTAACCGGTTACGGTATATCGCCTTTTTTGCGCATTTGTTTATTTGCTTCGTTGTATTTTTATTTATTTATTTAAGCAAAATATCAAATATCAGTGCGAGAATATTTTCCTTCGATTATAAGCTAGATATGCCCCGGAATCGAAGTCACACTCATGAGATCAGTTATAGAATCACCGATCACGTTCGTAGAGTCATGTCTCGAAACAAACAAAACAAGGCAAAAGTTTAATTGTGACTAAAATATAAGGCTGCAATAGTTTGTCATTTCTTTATATGTTACCTTTAAAATAATAACTGAACTGTTAATATGTAATCGCAGTGTTAAATACCTAATTTATTGTGTGCAAACTTGCAGGATGGACATAATAATCAGTTTAAAGCGCTTAATATATGATAAATTTTCCAAGTAATAAACTCTCAACTGTAAAATAAATTTTTGCTTTGCTTTTGGGTGGAATCTGCGTATATTGTCCGCATATTTTTCTTTGTCATATTTAACTCATTTTCATTTAAATATTACCAATCCGGCCGTTTATCAGAGTCTCTCAAAATGCAAATTGACCAAGACCTGTTCTTCAGGCGGTCGAATGAGAAAGATACAAAATTGTACGACACTTCAACCTGTCAAAGTAATAAATTTTTTGTTTATGTTTATGAATGAATTTTGATATAGGCATGTGCATACCTCTAAGAAAATATAAATAAATACTTTATCAGTTCTCATAATTGGATATAATTATATAATTATATCGCTTTTCAGCATCTGCGACAGGTAGGTTAAGTGTTGCTTTATATTCAAACTTTGTGTCTGATAATATGACTGTACCGAGGAAGTTAATTTAGATTTTGAGCTAATTGTTGATCTACATTGCCATCCTACTAAATTCGATGTATATTTCCTATGTCGCTATCACTCGAACCGTCCACATTTGCAATGGTAATCGTTAATCTCTTAATTACACGTAATGTAGTTTGCATTTATTGCTCTAGATCACCTATGTTACAGAAAGTAAGTTTATGTAGGCGCATACAGTCAAGCATAGTAAGACATGTTGCAAAATATAATAGCCTATGCAGCTCTTTCTGCATGTAACATTAAATATACTTCGTATTTCTTAAGTGTGTTTGTCTTTTATAATAATTCTTCATCATCTTTCCATTTTACTGAAGAGAATATATGTATGCATGTATGTATGTATGTATGTATGTATGTATGTATGTATGTATGTATGTATGTATGTATGTATGTATGTATGTATGTATGTATGTATGTATGTATGTATGTATGTATGTATGTATGTTTGTATGTATGTATGTTGTTGTTGTGCTCAATGCCATTTCTCAGCACACGATAGGCTATTCATGCCAGCCAGTATTAATAGTGGAGGATGAAACCGGGAAATCACCCGAAAGAATCACCGACCCACGAGAAGCTACTGGCAAGCTTTTTCACATATCCACATTCGCCGAATCTTAGATTCTAACCCATGCAGACAGAGGTGAGATGGCAGTGATCCGTAACAGCGAGCGCTTTAGACCACTCAGACACTCGGGACCCAGTAAGTATGTATGTATGTATGTATGTATGTATGTATGTATGTATGTATGTATGTATGTATGTATGTATGTATGTATGTATGTATGTATGTATGTATGTATGTATGTATGTATGTATGTATGTATGTATGTATGTATGTATGTATGTATGTATCTACGTATGTATGTATGTATGTACGTGTGACATGATTAGTTTAATCATTTAAACCAAAAACATCAAAACACGAACCATCTATAACGTAAACAGGTACAAGTATGAAATAATTCGCATGAGACATGTTCAGTCTCGTAATCTGAAGTATAGAAGGAAATTATCTATAATTTTTAAGACTCAACATTCTTCAAAAAATGAAACGACAAGGTCAGAAACAACAAAAATTTTGATAAATTCAACAAATTATTTATTTTCCTAGAATGCAATTTGAAAATGTGAAATGAACGTACGGTATAAGGAAATAAATTCCATGTATTTGTACAATTTCGAGTCAAGTCCTAATAAATATAGTTCTTAACAAACTTTAGTGATGTTCTAAGGTATATATGATGCGGAAATGTTGATATTCCTGTGTTAGCTTGTGTTGCAGTGATGCAACTAGTCCTTTTCAATCACATTAATACAATGTAATAATATATCCTTATTGGAAATCTGACTTTATTTCTTAAGTAATTGTATTTCCAGAGAATAATAACTTGAATAATTTGAATCAAAACATTGCAGCATAAGTGAATAATGAACCTAACAATAATACAACTTATTTTGCTCCGATATTACAGCCCACATAAATAATTGCTAGGAAACCAAGACTTTTTAGTCGTACACTTGGCCTCTGGTCACAAATACCATTGTACAAATAATTATTGCCTAATGACAAATTTCATTTGGTAAGGCTCCAAATGTTTAAATGATCAATTTATAATTATAAATTAAATTATAATAAAGAAGGTAGTAAATATAACATCCATTGCGCAGAACAAGATAATAATCGTAATAGATAATTCAAACTCATAGAAACAATTTTACCTATGAATTAGATGTATGCAGAATTTAAAACAATAAATTATTCATTCAGGTAGAAACTGAACTTTTCTCGGACAAGATTAAGTCCAACATACAATTATTCATAGCATATACTGAAATTTACAAAAATATAAACACAGAAAGTTACATATATATATCATATAATGCTATATCCAAAGCAACTTTAATTTCATCACGGCTAGTTAATGCTAATTGATAGTTTTCAGCTGTGCAGATCTGTCTCTATTTAAACAAGAAAATATGAGATGCAACGTAGAGCATCTACTGAATGATGAAAGGATTAATATTTGCTTGACAGTTTTCGGGAATACATAACACTGTCAGGCTCATTAAAAAAATTCAGTCTTGTCCTGCAACGATTGTCTAAGGTTGTCAAAACTTGAGATAAACAAGACAAGATAATATATGATCATCCCTTTCAATTTTTATATTCCTTGTTATATGTAGCCTTTCAAAACTATATCAACTATCAAAGGTGATAAAAAAATGCCAATAATTTGCTACATATTTCTACGATTTTGTTCTTCGTTTACGTGGTTACTAACTCGAGTATAATCCTCTTCTGACACTCTTTAAATTTCTTAAGGTGAGGTGCCATATTTTATTTACATCATAAGGGATGATTGGTATAAATAATATTATGCATATTTACGATTTCAACCACATAACCATTTGCAATTTGTTTTCAAAAACATACATATGTTTGTTACTCAAGTTTGTTCTGTCACTCTACCTTTCAGATCAATAACATTTTATGCACATTCCATGTATTCTGACGTTTGCCTGAATAAGGAAAGTATTAACACATTCATCAGATGTATAATTTCAGATACATAAAATATATAATTTCAAACGTTCAGGAACTTTTACACCTTACAGCTCCTCGTGTGTTTTCTTAACGGGTATTGTCTCATGTAAGTTTACCCGTTGCTAAAGTTTCTTTCAATATATGCATTTGTAACGAATAGAGTACCAAAATACCAAAAAGATTTCAATATGACAAAACATAGGAAGCTAACAAAAGGATCCAACATAGCAAATCGTTTATAATATGCATGATATATGAGCACGTATATATATATATATATATATATATATATATATATATATATATATATATATATATATATATATATATATATATATATATATATATATATATATATATATATATTGATATAAGAAGTTACACCTATATATATATATATATATATATATATATATATATATATATATATATATATATATATATATATATATATATATATATATATATATATATATATAGGTGTGCCTTTCTACGTCGTCATACCAATGGTAGTTGTAACCCTTGCGTCGATTGTATGTGTGATGTGGATTCATCACAAGAGGAACACCAGACTGGAAACAGGTGATATCACTAAATGTGCTTACAAGTAGTGTCGATATAATGGTGACAGATTGCGCAATGTCAACACCTTTGTTATTGGCAAACCAAGCAAATCTTTATTTTTCTGAACGTAGTTAAATTTTTTTGTTAATGCTTTGGTCTTCATATTTAAGACTTTTTATAAATATTTTCACAAGGATGACATCTTAAGAAGTGCGTGGCTTCAATGTAAACTTATATGAGTGAATATACTGGCATAAAGAGGATTGTGGACATTATCCGGACTTTAAATGTACTTTGGCGTATGTTTAAATTGATGTTCCAAATCAACAAATGCAAATTTATGGAGACATATACATTGCATATGGAATTCCCGTATATATTATTTATCCCTTCACTCTAATATACAAAAATATAGTTAGCTTAGCAACTGAAGGACAGCTGCTCTTTTTGAATTATTTTTTGTAAAAAAAATATACTTTAGATGTCATTCGTTTCTTTTAAAATAGGTTTTAACTTTATTTATAAAACGCGGAAATAAAAGATGCACTGTCTGAATTCTAATTAATGAAACTATTTATTTTTCTTGTCATCTAATAATATTGAAAGAAACCTATGACTGCAAACGCTGGACTTTATTCACATTGTTTTCATATATTCAGTACTAAATCTTTACCCATTAGAGATCTTGTATAAATAGCTGACATGATCCATGCATCAGCTAAAGAAAATCGTTCTTCGGAAGGTTTACCACGACGAATATTTATTTGTATAAGAATAAGGGCAAACCGTGAAATATCGAGCGGTTTGCATAATTTTATTTTGGCTTGTTTCAACCTGTTATGTAAATTTGGAAGCTCCATCTTCAACTGTATTATTTCTATTTTGGCCTTGCTAATGTACATTATATTTTGATGGATGGCAAAATATACGAGATGTAAAGTACATTTATGCACCAATCATAATAATGCATGCATTCACATATGTATGAATTTACTTCGCAATATTTGTATGTGCTTCCTACTGGTACTTTTAAACATGCCATATTTACTACTATAGTTTCGGTATACAGTTTTAACCATGTCTCAAGTATACGTTATTTTCCGTTGTACATACCTTAAATTTACTCAATAGAACCATTTATGTTAAAAGTCCTACCATTGCCAGTTAGCACATATACACAGTTAGCACACATAATCTCTCAACTGCAAATTTTACGAGTTCTATAGAGTACCATATCTTATACTCACATACTAGAAAATAAATATCAAAGTCTAATATGCAATATAATTTATTAGAGATGTGTCCATACACTTTTTCGTTTTATCTTGTTGCAGACCGGCCTCATACAATGGAAGAATTTGATGCTGATCTATATCTTACGCCTATTGGATGCGAGAGACATCTGCCACTATCTTTGATGAATGATGGACATGTAGCTGTTGCCAATACTATACAGTTTGATTCCAGCATGCTATTAGTACACACAATCCAGACTGTGTCTATGGATGGATATGAAATTGTTGATGTTTCAAGTCATGATTCTTATGAAAGTATATTTAATAATGATGAAACAACTAGCTTACATGCTCCTGATAATTTTGGATACTTGACCGTGTTAGGTGTGTTAGAGACGTCAGTTTGAAATAAATGAATTCATTACTTTAAATGTTTCAAACAATAACTAGTGTGACATTAGACGAGGGCTTGCCAATTTAAAGACATATGATTATGCTTGTATTTCGTTATTAGATGGACATAAAATATAATAATTAAAATAATGCAAGATAACATATTCATTCCAACTTTATAAAAATCACCATCTGGTTTCATCTTTTTTCTCTCCGTATAGAGTTAGGCTCAAATCTCCTGCACCGATGGATGAAATCTTAAATTAGAATTATTGATTATACGTGTACTTAATATATTGTTGCGAGTCTACGCTCTTAATATAATCAACTGAAAAGAGTGAAGACAACATGATTTCTAACCTTTTCAAAAATGATTTATTTCTTTGGAATACAAAGTAAAAACGGAGAAAACAGGTTTTACGTTAATGCAAATTAAATCAAAAAAGAATAAAAGACACATTTCGTAGTTATAAAAGTCTTAAATAAAATTCAGTTCTTTTCCCAAAGATACCCAAATAGAATGTGATTACTGGTCTATTGTGGTCTGCAAAGTGCTGATGTGTTGACACAATCTTGCTTAATCACGGAAATATTCCAGGTTTTAATTCAGAATAAATTCCATTTAATGTATGTTTACAATAATCCCACCAGTGCACTTTCGTGTTTCAAAAAAAATCTCTTAAATTCAATAATTTAAAGAAAATAAAATCCACCCCAAAGTGGTCACAATATATCACAACTTAAAGCGCTAGATGTTAAAACACGACTTATAAAATCTTTATTGTCACATGATAAAATATATATCTGCTTGATCTCCGGTCATGATTAGCATTTTCTAAACCAACCATGGGTTAATGGAAAATAACATTGTATAATGATCTAATGAACATTGTTTATTTACAACACAATAGACCTATGCAAATTATTTGGGAATCTCCAAAACCCTGACCATAATTAACATATATACTCATTATGTGTTTACCTGAATAGTAATTATGTTAATAAGCTCATACAGACATAGAATAATGAAACTATTATTAGTTGTTTACAGAAATAAAATTTTAAAAAATTAAAAATCTCCAAAAAACAATGTTACCGTGCAAAAGCATGTAATGAAATATAAAAATAAATGTAACAGACAAACAAATAAAATATACATACTTTGCACAATATGTCATCTAAATCATTGCCAAATATATTCGTAATTTCAGTGCA
>JAEAOA010000772.1:90000-127500 GCA_016746295.1 Potamilus streckersoni
GTCATGCCGAATTTGGTGTTGTCTTTAAAAGCATTTTTTTGTATTTTAGGTTTTACCAATATATGTCGCTCGCATGGTTCATCAATGTGCTATATATTTCTTAAATAATCTTGTTTACGCCCTTTTCATACTGATTATAATATCACGTATACAATTGATATTAACTTTAGATTCTATTAAAGGGAAAATTGTATTCACATCATCAAATCCCTAATACCTTTTGGTACGTATAATGCAGATGTCTGATGTTAGATTCTCGATATAATTTAAAATAACCTTTCTATAATCCAGAAGAAGAAAAATAAAGGTTGAGTTTTTAAATATGTAAGAAATAATTTACATTTTAAACGACATCAAATTATCGAAATCTTCTTTTTTCACTTTTTATCTCGCATAAATTTTCAAACTCTGATTTAATGATATAGATATTGTACGTTCGAAAGTTTTACTGTACAAGGCAAAAATATTTACTGACAGTGTAACTACGTCGACAAATATAAAAAGTCGTAGATATTATGTTGATATCCTGAGCTACCAAAGTTGACCTTTCCACAACAGCTCAACATACTGGATCAATTATAAAAGAATTGTTGATTGAAGACAACGAACATAAAGAAGTTCTGAAAAATCTCTGAATTGTATACGTTTTCAATATGGTTGTAGTTATTGGGCTTAACGCCATTTTCAGCACAGTGGCCAGTATAAATGGTGAAGGAATAACCCGGCAAAACCCCGGAAAAAACACTGTTCCACTATAAGCTACTGGCAAGCATTCTCACATAACCACATTGTCCGACCCCAGATTCGACCCCCCACACACAGAGTTGAGATGGTAATTATCAGTAACGGTGAGCGCTTTAGACAACTCGGCCAAATGGGACACCAGTCAATATGGTAAAAATCTACATTGAAACACTCAACAAAAGAAACACTTCTTACCATGCAAAGATTGTTGTATGCGAGTGCGGATTGTTGCGAAATGGCAAAGCTCTTTATTCCAGTCTCGCTGAGTGATTGTTTAAATGAGTACTCAATAAGGTAGAGACGTTAGAGATTCACATTATTAAACCTGAAATGAGTATTACTTTGCATTATGGTTCAAAAAGCAACATTAACAAAACAATTAAGGAAACCAGGAATATTAAACACGTAACTAAAGAACTAAAGCAACTGAATAATCTCATTCAGTTTTAACATCAGAGCTACTTCCTTCATAGAGATGTCAAAGAAAATACAACATACGTCACTCATATACTTAAGATACACAATCAACTTAATTTTAAAATCAGGTATTTATATATTTAGTAGAAAAGATCAAACATCATACAAAAGTCAGTGAGACGAACGAAACAACACATGCAGATTTAATCGTGGTAAAGAGGTTTCGTATTACTAATTTGACGCGATATGTATTCAGCAGTAATAGCAAATGATATGTCATCTGTCTAATATGCAATGTTGTTATGTAATTATGTGATAAATTGCGGGCGAAGCCTTCACAAAAATGCTTATATCAAAAGATTTAATTTAATGAGATATTTTACCTCTGCTATAAGTGAAACAGCATTGATAAGTTTAACAATTCAATCTTATAATATCAAATCGAAAATTATAATTAAATCTAGAAGTCATGGAGTGTAGCGAGAGATGGAAACAAGCAATGCTAGCATACATAAAACAAAAACCCACAAACAACCGAAAAAATATTGAACTAAACACGACATTATTGAAGAAAGTTAGCGAATGAATGATCAACATATTCAATGTATTTACAGCGACAGGAAATATATACATTGTTTAAGCAAGTGCGACGAATTCAAAAAGGAAATTTTAACTGGTGGCAATTTAAATTTCTCTACCACAGACAGAAAGCTTTGGCAGATCAGATTCGATTATCAGACCGTACGCTACCCCTTTTCTCAGTTACGATCTCCAATATGTATAATGTCGTTTCATCTAACGATGTATACAGCGCTTTCAACAGCAAATGAGCAATAGGGATGAATATATTCACTGCGTTGAAAATAACATCAAACATGATCCCGATGAATCTCTTACGACAGAAAACTAAACGGACTTGAGAATAACAGAAACTTTTATATATCATTATATGCATATTTTTAAAGATACTCAGTACCCAATGGCAGACATAAAAACCAAGCTAAAGATGGAACAGTCCTCATCTTGATTAACTTTTGATTTGGATCTTGTTAAACGGTGAAGTTTTAAGCATATCAATAGATGATTAGCAGTGCTTGCCTAATTATAAATAATGTTTAATGTCCATGGAAATATTGCATGTTAGGTGAAATTAACCGTTTTCATGAGTGACTCTTAAATGATCGCAAGGTCTTACGTTGCCATGTTTCTTTCACACTTGAACGGCATGTCTGTTGAAATGACCACTGTCTTTCTTCGCGTATGTCATTGTCTAGCATGAACGGTTGTCTTAGTCCTTTGCAAACAATTTCTTCCAGCTTTTTCACCTGATCGTTAACCTTTGCAATGTACTATTACCCATATACATTCATTTCCTGGATAAACTATATGCTTGTAGTATATGTGCTCTGACTTTCACATTCAAAGGAAAAACTGTTAACACGTCAATGTTGCTTTTGAATTTTACAAATGATCATTATCCAACTATGACATCAACGGTGATATCTGATTGGTTACATAAATCTTTTGTTGTTTGTAAGCTTTAATTGGAGATACCATTATTCAAAATACTTGTTTTACATTATTTTTTACTAGTGAATTTATTTATTTTTACATATTTTTATACTGCGTGCGTGCATGATTGCACCTATTCTATCTCAACGATCATAATCGAGTGTTGACAACGTTTATTCAGCATTAAAATAAACTTTGGTATCTTGAATATGTGGTATTTACCTGAGCCTTTGCATTTTACAGCATCTCTGAGTGTTTAGATGTAATTTACAAGCAACAAATCATTATATATAGTACAAGTTTCTTTATTTAAGTAAAATTTGATGCCAAATATCTTTTGTTTGCAATTTGTGTTCAACATTGTTATATCCATAACACGCAGCTATTTTTTTAAATAAAATTCACGGCTATAAAGCATCAGGCAGCAATTGTACTTTATAGAAAAAGGTTAACCATCAAAGCATCATGTCTATTAGTGATACAACGTACTGGTTATAGTCATCCTATTAATTATTTCAAGAAACATATCCATCTTGTTATAAGTTTATATGTGTCATCCAGCTTCTTATTGTATCATTTTTCTCCATGGTTTAATCATTATATTAATCACATTTAATATATCTTGTTGTCATCTGTGTCGTTGGTCATCAAAGTAAAATTAAAATATTTTATTTGTGGTAACTGTTACAAACTATAGGTGTTAGTGATTGTCGTTTTTTAAAGTTAGTACTAAAAGTACTCTTTAACTTTTATAATATCTTAATCGTTTTGTTAGATTTTATTTTCACAGTCAAGTTTGAAACAGTCTTAGCTATGCATATAAAGATTTAAAATCTTCCAAAGATATATCTACTTATTGTGGATGCTTTTTAATCTGTTATATAACCTCATATTTCGTTTTGAGTTTTCAGGATTTGAAACCCCCACATTAAATTATTAAATCTATTTCATGCATGCTTTGTATGCCTTATATCATTTTCTTTGTATGCCTTATATCATTTTCTTAGTGTACTCCACACTTTTGTCAAAATGTTTTTACTTCATCTTTTGTTACCACCTTGTTCAGCAACAGAAAGTTCGTTCTCTACATGATTGAAAGTAATATAATATGTTACGTATCTAAATAAGTTAAATAACTGAATATGTAACGCATCGGAATACGTTCCGTATCGGAATAATGCGCATCGCAATAAATATCGTAATACCTTCATCAGCGTTGTCTGTAGTATTACTGACATTTGTTATACGTGTACTATTTCAAGGTAAAATAGTGCAGCTGAGCCTGAATTGTCTTATGATCGTATTGTGACATTTATATACATAGATTGATTAAATACTACTATGCAAAAGGCAATTTCTGATTAATATCAAGTACGTATAGTGTCAACATACTCAAACTCACGCTTCGAAGTGATCAACAGATCCCAGAAAGAATGAAATTGACTTACACGTACATAAATATATGTTATATATTGTGTACACCGAAATTAATGCAGATGAAAACAAGCACGCTATCAAACCGTGCAATATGTCAACAAAGATGAGCACGATATTCTTCTGTTTCTGATCCCTTTCCTATATCCTTTCTATTTACCTAAGAAGCATTGGAATTTATTTAGGCATGTCCTTCATAGGTATATTTAAACACATTATGTTGTACAAGAATGTTTTCAACTGACGTGCTTTGTAAAATGATGCACCAAATCCAAAGATAGTCGTATAAAGTGACGCAATAGCTACGTAAGTGAATTTTACAAGATAAACATGCATCATTAATTGGAAGTGTAAGAATGAGATTGAGTTCTTATGACGAAATTAATTTTAGTTGGTTGGTTGGTTTAAATATTACGGTGCATCAGCACAAAAAGGTCGTTTACCGCCATACGAAATGTTATATCCTTCATTTTATACAAATCGTAAAAAGGTTCTGTATCGGCCAGCGATACGAAACCAAATTGCTAAAGGTAAAATGATACAAATGGTAACGGTGATAAAAAATAAAATTTTCCGATTACCGGGGATTTCAAATAATGTATGACAACGAAAACATATGAAAGGTAATTAAAATCTAGGGACCGTACATATATAGCACATAAAAATGTTTAAGATGATAGCAAAAAAGTTATAACTTATGATATATGTTTACTTCCTTAAGGAAGTCTATAACATAGGAAATACTAACTGTATCAAAGAGCTCCCTTATGTCTAAAATTAGTTTCCCACCAGAATGGCATATATTGCAATGGACCATTCACAGTTAAGCACTTCATAACCTCCAATCTACACATAATCAATATTACAATGTGCAAGACATGAGGGAGCTCTTTGATACAGTTAGTATTTCTTATGTTATAGACTTCCTTAAGGAAGTAAACATATATCGATCTATCTATCTATATATCTGTACATATAATATTATATATATATATATATATATATATATATATATATATATATATATATATATATATATATATATATATATATATAATATTATATATACAGATATATAGATAGATAGATCGATAGATAGATAGATAGATAGATAGATAGATAGATAGATAGATAGATAGATAGATAGATAGATAGATAGATAGATAGATAGATAGATAGATAGATAGATAGATAGATATAATCGTTTGTCTGGGGTAAGAAAGGAGTGATTAAAAATGATATATGCCACCTTCTACCAAACATTTATTAAATCATAACCACGGATGTTTTAATTTTTGACTGTCCATTAGCAATATATTCATATCAGTCTGAAAAGCATTCAATATTGAACAACATGTGAAAATAAGAAATGCTTTCAATTATATAAAATCATTACCGATTTCTGGCCCATATTAGCAATTATAATGTCTAACTGAGACGATACACACCATAAACACCCTATAATAAACTAAAATGCGAAAACTTCTGTATTACCCATACTGAATACATTAACTTTGCTCAGAGTGACATATAATAGGGAGAGGAATATATTGTCATGGAGCCGCAAGAGGAGGAACATATGTCATTCAAAATTAAGACAATAGTGGTAAATAAGTTCTGCACATACTGTTACATGCAGTCAGGAATTGTGTTTATTATATATATATATATATATATATATATATATATATATATATATATATATATATATATATATATATATATATATATAAGTTCATGTTTAAACTGCTTTACGTTTTGCCGATTGTCATCTCCCTATAGTTTGTTGATAAAGACCATGCTCACTTTGTGTGTTCATCACAAAAGTCTACCGTTTCTATAAGGTGTATAATTTATCTCCTTTTAAGGTGGGAATCGCTGAATGTGATGAAGGGCTATTATTTTGCTATAATATCAGCTATAAGTATCAAAATGCATGCTGTGCTGTACTGGAATTTTAATTCATGTGACCAAAAAATTATAAGCTTGATAAACACACTTAGATAAGAAATGTACTACACAAGCGGCATACAAGCAAATATTTTACATTGTTAAGATCGATCTACCTTTTTACAATCATAGAATATAATGTAGCCCTTTTAATAAAGCAAAATGCAAAACAATGGCTAAAGACGCCATACGATATTCTTTTGATTTTTGTGACTGGACCATGCTTAGTAGCCTGATTGCAGTTAAAATAACAAGAACAAAATTTACTTATAAGCAAAACTCACGTATCTATTTGAGTCTGGCAAAGTAATGACTACATTTATATTATTTTGCTTAAATTTAATGCATGCCATAAGGAATATATCGAAAAACCGAAATTATATTAAATTATACTCTATCTGCAATATGATGATAAGAATCCTAAAATGTATTACTTATCCAGAATTTAGAATAACCTGAAGGCAAACAATAGAAGCAAATTTCTTTTTTTAATTTGGGTAATACATTTAATTGACCATGCTTCCGCGCATTAAGTGTTTCCTTCTGAACATATGACTATTGTAAATAATTTTTGGAGCAAGATTTTTACATGATGGAATCAAATGTTTGAAATTTCTTTAATTATAACTAAAACTTATATGAATTCTTTGAGCATGTGTGTGCATACGCTTATAGCATTTATGTAAAGAAATATGGCACAGAAAAATACTGAATAACTATATATATGCTACATGTAACAGCTGCATATGAATTTGAAGCTTTCCCTAAGTTAAGATAAAATCAAAATACTGCATACCTTTACAGACAAAATTGCACAACTATGGCTGCTATTTTTTGCAATACATTTTCAACCAATGGGCCATCAATTACAATAGTGGAGTTACAAAGATTGATAACTGATGCTATTACATGATGTGTTAAACCTTGAAGTTACCATGTTATTACGATTTTTAACTTATTTGTACCATATACATGAATTTGGTTTTGTCCTTAATATTTGAACACATTTTATCTAACAAATATTGTGCAGATATCGTCCAGGAAACGAAACGGCATTTGTTGAAAGTGACCCTGGACCTTACAAAAGGTGTGCTGTGAATAATTCTGTGAATACCTTTTGTGTGGAATTTGTAGTGTCTCTCAATGAGTTATTGACAACATGTTAAGTAGGGTATTTAATATCAGTATTTTCAGGAACTTTTATACACCCCAAATGAGACATATTATTTGGCTATCTCTTTGAACCTGCTGTAAATAAATTTGGAAATAACCAGACATTCAGTTAGACCTATATACATATGCAAATGCAAAGGAATTATTTGTTTTACAGTTGATCGACATATAGTAGATTATTTAAATTACCTGGTTTTAATGTAGGTACTGCATTAAGCTGAACAATTCTAAGTTAATAGTGATAAAAAAATAGGCTTCTTTGTTGTATAAATATCGTAATTTGGAATCAGAAGTTTCTATTTGATTACATTGTTTCTTCTGCTACTTGTAGATATTCACAAAAAGTAGTCACGACTCTATGGTCATAAAGGAAGTAACATAAAATAACAAGTTTGGTGAAATTCAAAATATAATTTATGTGCCTAATATAGAAAGTAAAAACAATTGAAATAAATTACAGTATTGTTCACTAAAAAAATGATAGTCCTAAAGGATCAAAAACAGCTTCAAAAGTATAGAGTGTTCCAAATGAGTTCAAGTTGTGTTCTAAAGGAATTCCAATCTGTCGTACTGATGTACCACTAGCTTTTAATTATCTTGATTTGCGAACAATTGAAGTTTCATAATGACATGATCCAAGACGTCTTTAAATGAATTAATAACAATCTAGTAATCAAAAATAGATAATTAGTCCTAAGGGGTAAGAGCACCTTGTAATTACAATCAAAAACTTAAATCACTGTCCTCACTATATATATTCAAGGCTTCAAGTATGCATTAAAATTTACATAAAGGATTAAGACACAATTTCATAGTTACGACGAGGGTAATATATTAATTTGCAGGATATTCCACGTGCCAGCAAGGTCGGGTCTTTTAACAGCCAATACGTCAAAATCAGGTGAACCAATATTTCTGAATGGATAGTGAGATCATTTTCATAGCCAATATGTTTGGATGGGATATTGTAGTTCTTCATGATGAGGTTGCAATGATGACTGCAAATAGACGTGCTTCCTCTAGGCAGTTCATACAGTTGCAGCATGATAGACAGGAGTCTTAACAGAGACATGTTATTCCCCCAAGTTGTTTTGGCAGATAGGAGACAAATATCAAGATGCTTTTGGACAGTACACTGCTTCCTCCCCAACTAGGTTTGCATGTTATATTGACACTTTCCAATGTGTAATAATTTTTATTTAATTGAATAAAAATGCTATTTCATTATTTCGATGTAATTTTACGTAATATTACCTCTTTTTTGCATCATTCTACAATGTCTTCATCCAGATTGTTTATAAAACAGGTGTCCATTTCTGCCCTATAAACAATGTGGGCAACACGGTCAGATATAACTAATATAAAATGTGTTCAGGGAAAGCAGATACTATGTTATATGTTTTCAACCACTGTTCTTAAGAGAATATTATATACAGCATACACAAATTCATATTGCATGTACTTAATGTCCAAATCAAAAGTTCTTGTAGTGAGTATATATACTGCTATTTACAGAGTACTATGTCCAGCATTTTACATGAAGCTTATTCATGTAGATACTGCTATTTACAGAATAATATGTCCATCATTTCACATGAAGAATATTCATGTAGAGGCCATTGGATCTTCTATACATGGGTAAATTGGTTGCTATATTTGTTTTAACTTTGTAACTGAAAAATGTAAATAATTTTCAATGCTTTGAAACTATTAATTTAAAACTATTTATGTATTCGTTATTATTGAAGTCAACACTTAAAACGAATTTACTTAATTTTAGCAAGAGTATATTTAAGTAACAAATCTGAAATGGTTTCGCCCAAATGAAACAACAATGATGGCAATTCAAAATAATGACTAATACCACAAAAATGGTAAACTGCCTTTATACTCTGATAAAACTATAACATACATTACAATAATGAATATAAATCATTTCATAATTGTTATTAACGCTATCTTAAACATCAGCTATGAAACATTTAGAGCATCATTTTTTCAATTAAATCTAGATAACCCTTTGCAAAATTCAACATGAAACAAATAGCATGTGTTTTACACATTTACGTACAGAGGTCATTAACGTTTATTCAAGCAATGTGGAAGGGAGAAAAAAGCTGAAGAGTTATACAAGGTTCCTTATTTAGTTTAAGGAACCTGTCTCACGAATGTAAAATACATGTATACAAATGATGTAAACTCACTGGGAACATTGTTAGATACACCTCTCCTCATACAGGTTAATCATCTAGTTACCTTTTCGCTTAACCCATCACAGTGGTCTAAAACCTTACAACGCAAATCAAATCCTTGCCCAATAATAATAATAATAAACCTGTGCTTTTTTAGCATAGCAAGAAAGCATATGACAAGTATTGGTCACTTTATAAGGTAGACATTGGCTACTTTTCCAACATGCACTTCGGCGTTCCAGAGTCTAATTACAGCTTTTAAGTAAAATTTCTTTAACTAGAGCATATTTATTGAATTATATGTACCTTACCTGTCATCAAGAACGTCCTAGCAAATCTTATCGATATATATATATATATATATATATATATATATATATATATATATATATATATATATATATATATATATATATATATATATATATATATATATATGGTCTTTTACAAGGTTGGCAATGTACTAAAGATGGTTCAGGAAAACAAGAACACTTCAAGTGGTATCGTCACAATATTGGGTAGTACGAATTTGTTTATCAGTATGCGTAATGTTCATTGTGACATCACAGCGCGCGACATACAATCCGGATTTTACTGGTTAACAACTTTAGTTTAATTTGTCTAAACATGTATGCGTAATTTCACATTGATATTGCTCTATGCACTTTTCGGTGCGTCTAGATAATGGCCTTGCAACGGAATTTTGATGTAATTCGAATTATTGACCAGACCTGCAAACAACAAACAAACATCACATATCTCAATCTTGATGATATTTACTGTGTATAGAAACGTTTATATAATTATATTGGACGTACTCTTTAAGGTGGAGATTCGCAACTGATAAAATAAATAATATGGTAGCAGAAATGAATTTGTTATGAAAATGGGTAGTCTCTTTAGATACAATAACAATTTGCAGACCTCTGAAATGAAATGAAGCCCAACAATCATTACTAATTAGACTGGAATGGCTGAATAGCATTCTGTGAATATACGAAAATTAATTGACAATTACAGAAAATGAAGAAAAAATTAATGAAAAGTCATAATCAATGTCAGCATGTTCATATCAATAATATATAGTATGAACTTGAAATGACTCAACATACATTAATGTTCTAAGGGCTGTGGAATATTGACCTATAAGACTAGCACAACATTTCACTACAACATGATTAGAAACAAATGTATTTTGAAATTAATGGTGTGATCAGCCGCAATGCGTTGACTTAGATTCCAATAGAATGTTCAAGAATTGCACCATAAAACTCAGCAACCAATATAGAGATGCGTATGGAATTTGGTTTATTTTTCTATATTCTTTTGTATTAGGGTTCATTAATTCTTATCTATATTGAAAGGTATAGTGTATGTAAAGAATTTATCTGCTGTATGTTAAAGGCGGTTTGTTCACCTCAGCGAGAAGGCCTTCTATGGAGATAACATAAATTCTCCCAAATGAAGATCACACACACACAAACACACACACCACACACACACACATACACACACACACATATAAATATATATATATATATATATATATATATATATATATATATATATATACATATATATATATATATATATATATATATATATATATATATATATATATATATATATATATGTCTGGTATATATTTATAATTATTTGTAATACAAAAAACCTATATACCTTGATTTCTTTAATAGGTATCTAGAACGACTGTGTGTGTATATGAGAACTAATTACTAGGTCGTCATGCGAGTGTGTCTGCTACGCACGAGCTTATATAACAACGATTCAGTGCCATCGTTTTTTGGTGATGTGTGCTTAGTGGTGACAGTATATGGGTTGGTTCATGCAGGCAAGGCGATGGGTGCCATTTACTAGCGGACCTGGGTTCGAAACGCAGTAGAGTACGAATTTAATTTCTCTAACCTGTATGATAGTATTGTTTGTATGAAACTATTATGTCCTCCCACTATAATAAAGATTCTACAACAGAATCCAGGGATAGCACTGTCTGTTCTGTCTGGTATATATATATATATATATATATATATATATATATATATATATATATATATATATATATATATATATATATATATATATATATATAAAGAATACAAATCATATGGCGAATAACAACCCTCTCAAGCGTACTGGATCCACCAAGGGATCACGTTTGTCAGGGATTAATTAAAATAGATGCAATAAACTGACGACGAACAGTACGAAACTAGTAACTAACTAGCCTAAGCGCTTTCGACTCTTAATGAGTCTTTTTCAAAGGCAAATACAAAACATAGTTACGACAAACAAATAAACACAAAAACGTTGCGTTTGTAAACCTCTACATTTCTATCTTCACATGTGCTAAAACTATAAATACAACCAGCTTGTATAGACTAGTTGCGGAAACTGAAAACGTTGTATAATTCCCTAAAAGTCTACAAGCCAAAGCGACATCTATTTTTACTTTGTGTACATATGTAACGCAGATTATATCCCGGATATTTGGTTCTATACCGGTTATTCTTATAGTAAAAATTGAAGGATAAGAAGATTTAGAAAATGTTAAATTCTACTAGTGCATAGTTTTCATTTTCTAGTCTTCTTGGTTTAGACCGCTTGGTTTCAATGTTCTAAGGCGGCGTATCCAGTATGATTCCTTTTCCTTCCTGGTTTCGGAACTCCAGCTGTGGTTGTTGGCAATAGCGATAAGTATTATATCACTGAAAGTGTGGCATGGGGAGGAGAAGTGTTCTGCGACCGGGCTTCTGTACAGCTTTTTTGTCATCCAATCAGATCTATGAAGGTTTATCCTTATGTGTAGCTTTTCAGTTTCTCCCACGTACTGAAGGCCACAGATCTTACATGTGATGAGATAAATCACATTCTCTGTTTTGCACGTTTTGTTTGGACCATGTATGTTTAGTTTTTCTTTAGTCACTGTGCTAGTGAATGTCTTGGTCTCTATCATATGTTGACAGGTTTTGCATCTTTTATCGCCACAGGGTCCAGATTGACTAGGTTGGTTTTGACTAGCGATTGTTGTTAGCTTGGCCCTGACTAGGATGTCCTTTAGGTTTTTTGGTCTCCGGTAAGCTACTACAGGTTTGTTCGGAAGTATTAGGTTTAGTATGTCTGACGATTGCACGGTTGCAATATATATATTACGTGCATCACTAATGGCTGCTAGACATTCCTAATAATCGACCTCTTGATTTTGCAAGTATCGGCTTCATACGTGTTATGCTAATTTTTATACCTGCGTCGAAAATTTATTTCAAATAGTAGCTCTTATTTCATTGTAGAAAACCTGCGAAATATGCCACAGTAAAAATTGCAGATAAAAATTTGGATAACATAACATTTCAGGCAAATATTGTCTTAAGTACTAGAATACAATTATATCTTACTACCGTAACTCCTAGATTGATCCAAACGGATGACACTTCTGCCAATTTCTCATTGTATTTACAATGATAATATTATTATAGTTTTTTTTTAACTGACTACCTATAATACGAAACATCGGATGTTACAAACTCATTGATGCGGTTTCCAAATTCCATTGTTTTTCGATGACGTTCGTCTTTCATAAGTCTGAATTTTGAATGTGACTACATGTATTGGTTCAGGTTCACGTGAATGATTGATCATGTTTGTTATTCAGGCAGAATGGACTTGAAGAAGCGTACTCCTAAGGCTTCCATTGCGATGATGGTTCAATTGTGGATGAGAATACTTCCCTTGTTTATTTCAGGCATAGAAACAGGTGAGGTTAGAAGGAAATGTACTAATAAATGTAACATAATGGCTCCATGTTGAACATTTTAATATATTATAGCCGATCCGACGCGCCATGAAACCATTGCCTCGTACCATCACCAACGAATCCAGTTATGTTTTTCACTTATAGTTCTTGTTTGGTATATAACATGTGCACTTATCCAATGTCTAACTCCTAAATGTTGGAATTCATTTATTCAATCAGATTATTTATATGTACTCTGTCAATCACCATTGCTTTCGAATAGTCATTTATACATGTAAATTCAAATAATATTTAGCTCTATGACGCTTCTGCACACACAAAACGTCTTTCGAACGAATCTAGTCTTTACAAGCCTGTTTTAATGTCATTTTATCTACAACAAATTAACTAGATTTACTAGAGCACAACAGCTAAATCCTGCAAATTAATAAGTTTATTTACTTTTCAGATATATATTTTGAACTAAATGTAATCGCCTTAACTTCAAGGTAAATGTGTCAATAGTATATTATTGATCCAATATTTGTGTCATTGTTTCTAATTTACACCAAACAAGTACGTATATCCATAGCGTCTGAGCCGCATTTCTAATTAAGATTGAACTATATATTTACATACTTGTAAAATATAGATTTTCAACGAAAACGGCTATCTGATTCGATGCATATTCATTCTAACTACATTGATTGTTTATTTACAGGCAATTCCCAATATCAGCTTGAGGTAGATATATTAGACGCTGTAGCCGGACAAACGTTTTTAGTGAAAACATGGGCAGATAACCATCAACTGAAATCCATTACTGTATCAAGAGACAATGTTATCCGCTTTACTGCGTTCTTCGTTAAAGCCGATCTCAAAATTTCAAGAGACAAGCAAGGTGTCATTTTTCTGGAAAACAACAATGCAACGAGGAAAATGTCTTTGATATTACAAAACTTTACCAGAGTTGATGAGGGCAAATATAATGTGGAAGAAATAGAGGCTGCCAACACCTCGAAACCTTTTGAAAAAAAATCTGTCAATTGGAATTTCAAGTTGAACGTCATAGGTATGCTAGATATAACATATGCCAAGTATTGACATTATGATCAAATTAAATCTGGCACTAAAATATAAATATCTGTTCGACTTATCCTGCTTCGTTTATCTTCTACCTGTAATATTATCATCATCATCATTATTATTATTATTATTATTATTATTATTATTATTATTATTATTATTATTATTATTATTATTATTATTATTTGTATTATTATTATTATTGATGTTGTTTTTATTATTAGTGTTTTTAGGCGTAGATGTAATAGTATTTGTAGCGTTAGTATTATTATCCGAGATTTTAATTTTTGATAAGCATACTAAAACATTTAGGTAATATGGGCATTTAACTTTGAAACGCTTCTTATTATATTACCCAATTTAAAGACAATATTCACATTTGTATAAAATTTAGAGGACGCTAATGGTGCATGTGTTTAAAGCAAATCGTATAGATTCATTTTGCTATGGGCGTTTAATGAGATTGTATAGTTATGCCTTCCAGCGACAAGCGCAATTGCGTTACATGAATATTGTTATAAATTATCTTTACTTTTGATAACATGGATTGATAGATTAGAAATAAGGTCAGGCAAACAGGTAATGAAGCAGTTGAAATCCAATTATGACCTGCAATCAGTGATGACATAAGTTCTGTTTTAACCTACTCAATAGAAAAGTGAATTCGTAAATATAAAAATAGTGGTTAAAATGCAAAATTTTATTGGTAATATCATTACGGAAGAATGACCATCTTATCCAGCTGTATAAAGGAGAATGTAAATAAAGAAATCGACGACTATAATATGTTTATATTCATTTTTGATTATCCACTTCACCAATATCTATGGTTAAGTTAACAAAAATGGATGTAATATAATACAGCGTTGCCTCCTTAACTAGAATGTATGCAACTCTCATGACATTATATTAATTCCATTAAAAATATGCTTGTCGTAAAGAAAGTTTAAGAGACATCATCTCAATGGTCCAATAGAAAGGATATCAACAGTCAAAGAACACATAACCATCCCAGCTGATTAAATTTTTTCTACCCAAACTTTGATCACAAATAATTGGGAATAAACTATAAGTCACAGATATATAAAAGAAACCACAGGGTGAATAAATTTATGGACTAAACACACCTGACCAATGGTTTTACAGTACATAAAACAAGTTTAAAATCTATACCCAAAACGCAACATTCAGATATATGTTTGCAATGACAAAAACAATACGAATGTTATGATATGTATATTGAAAGGTTGGTAAATCTAGTTATTTTTTACATGGAAGGTCTTATGAAATATAATAATATCAGTATAGTTCATTGAATTGCCAATTTAACAAACGCCAAAAGACCATGAATTGCGAACAGAGTTTAAAAGGTCAGGTAACTAAATATCATAAAGATAGGAGACATTCATATAGTCAAATGTTACAAATCAAATCAAAGACATTCCTAACGAACCAATAAATATTATATTCACGAAAGATTAAATGTTTATTTCATCATTTGCACATAGCACTGCAAATATATTACAGATAAAATAAAGTTTGAGAAGTTGGCGAGTTTGCAATATCAGACTAAATTGAATCATTTGTTAGCTTTCAATTACCATATGCTAAAGATCCTTGGTTTGGAATTTTATATGCTCTTATGAGTAATGGGTTAAATATGATTACTCAATTGTTTCTAAGGCCGTCAAAACTATGTTGCCAGTCAGTATGGGTTTCATATAGGTTCATGCAATATATGTTTGATGTATCAGATAGATATCATTCAGACGGAAAAAGGTATATTCCATAACTGTTAAATAAATTCCTACGAAACATAGTTTCAGTTACTTCTGGAATCAGTGTAAACATGCCGTAGAATATAAGAAGACAAAAATGAGGTTCTGTTGCTAGTACGCAAGTGTCTTTAGTGGAACGTTTAGAATTCTTAAAACTTAGTGTTACTCCCAAAAAATACCCACAATCCACCTTTCGTTCTGTTAGAAACCTAAGACGGAAAGCATCGCAAAAATAGCCATTGCCTACGTCAGACATATTCGGTAAGATGATTAAGTGTTGACCTGTATGGAATTTACATTAATGTGCTAAGAGGAATATATATTTATTTATACCTAAGAATCTTTGCACCCGTCTTCAGGTGTTATATTTGTTTTCTTCCAACTGGAGACATCTCATTCTTCTTTTCACATATAGACTAGAATCAATTAGTCGTATTCCTCAATATTTGCTCGTTCACCCTAAATTCATTGAAAGACGAAGTCTTCATCTGAGTTATTAGATTTTTCTGCATAGCTCAAAATTTAATTAGATCTCCACGTTACCTTATGGTTTTTAATTCTCTTTAACATGCAGTCATATTTTGCTTCAAAAAGGGTAGTGAATAATGCAAGAGCAAGATAAAGTTAGATATATGGAAATTACAGATTTACAATTTTCAACATATATCATGATTCAAATTTGTATTAAAAATGACACTTCAATATGAGAGAATGAATCTGTTTTAGTTTTATCCAGCGGCATATTTAGGGCATAGCTAAAAACCAACCCACCACTCCCGCCTAGCCCCTTCGGCATTTTCGACTCCACAAATAGTAAAGAGATTTGCAAGAGATCAGGAAGTGAATGTTACACAACTGAAAATATTATTAATGACAATTGCTTATTAGTTTTGCCATCTCTCAAAAGATTTATAATCACTACAGCAATTTCAAGAAACAAACAATGACAATTTCAAGCTGTGTTTATCGGCCCAGTAGGCCTATGTGGAAATGTGTTACCGAATAGGGGTGATTCAAAAATGGCAATTCAATTCAATGTTTGTACGAAACGAACACCAGAGCAAGGTAAATTGAGTTGGAATCATAATGTGGAAGCATCATTATTGAAATTTTGAACGCTTAGATATATCGGCAGAAACCAGATCAATAACACAGACAAGACATGATTGTGTTTTTTAATGTATGTACAACTATAGCAGATGCAGTTACTGAGTGATTGTATATAAAACTTATCCGTCTTCGCTTATGATAAAACGTGTTCACAAATTAGAGAAAATACAGTCTCTTTTAAAACTGACAGCTCACTTTCGCTGTATATAAATCGTGTTACAATGAGTTTGTCTTCTATCTCGAACGTAAACATCAATACTACTTATCTCAGTTTACTCTAATAATAGATGCTCAATTACCGTTTGAATGGCATTGTTGAACAATAAGGGAGCATTAATTTAATATGCAAGTTTCATTTCAAAATTGGCATCAAAATGATAACCAGCGTAGCAACATTCTGATTTGAATACATTAGAAGCCACAATTTACATTCCTCAGCAAAACATGCTATACTTGATTTAGAAAGAAATATCAACCTAATAATATTTCGAGTTAAGGTAAAATAAAACAACTACTTATTAGATGGTTGAAGCATAACATGCGCAATATGGATAAAAACCTATTATTACCTTACATTGACCATTTTATATTATGAAAACAGGTTCAATGAGTTTAATGCTTTTTTAAAATGTTTGGTTTAAGAATATTCGTCTAAGTATTTTATCACAGAACGCAAATATGGTGTTCAAACAATCATAAGTATTAGATTTTTATCTATACTCTACAACTAACTTGGCTGAGATGATCTTTAAAATTAAACTCAAAATGAAGTAATGTATTAGTTATTGCTGAATTCAATATTGATAAAATGTTTTCATTTTTGACAGACAATATCGTTGCAACGTATAGGAAATTAAATTATTTCCCAGGAAATATCTTTTAATCGCATTTCACGATTCGTTACATAATTAAATGTGTTAATTAAGTGTATCTTTTAAACACATATATATCATAATCTAAATATGTTGATACAGAGGGAATATTATGGTTCTGGGTCTGTTTCTTTGTTTGTTTGTTTGTCTTTTCTCATTATCATTTTATTACATTCCCAGAATGGAAGGCGACATTAGGATTGCATTTGAATGAAGGATGTAAATGGGAAAGTTCGATAACTTCAGATCAGGTTTTTACTGTTAACTAAATTTATAAATTGTATAATGTTTTATTTTCAGTTGACAAACCAAGTATAAGGATTAATATTATTCCACAATATCAATTTAAAACATATATATATATATATATATATATATATATATATATATATATATATATATATATATATATATATATATATATATAAGATTAGAATGATAAAGACTCTATGAATATAAAGAAACATTATCTAAATGTTATACATATTTAGCATATTTTATATAAATGTATAATTGGGAAATTTATAAATAGATTACAGCCACCCATTTCTGATTTATAGTTGATTACACAATGATTCAGACACTTTCTGAAGCATTAGAAAATTTTACATATAATTATTAACCAAATTGATTTGGTTGGCAAAAAAGAAATTTGTCGTGTGATATTCTTTCCATCTTTTCTTTCAAAGTACATACAGTTGCTTGAATTAGTTTGATGTTGAAGTGGAATACGTTTTAAACATAGGTGATCATATTAGCCAAGAGAGCTATACATTCATGTAGATATAAAATACGGCAATATTTTAGGCAATTTAAGACAAAATGTAATATACAAGATTGTCAAAATTATGGTGCCAATACAAATTTTAATTGGCAAGTTTAGATGAAGATGGCTTTTGTATAAGTTTGGTAAAAACAACTCATATTTTGTAACTCAAAAGATAATATAATACAATAATATATATTATAATATATAACTTCTAAAAGACCCTGTATCCATTCGTACGGACGAGAGAGAGAGACAGACAGACAGACAGACAGACAGAGAGAGAGTGAGAGAGAGATCACTTATATGCATTCCCTCGCAAGCCATCTCCTTTTTGTTGCGAACAAGTAATATATACCATTTAAAGTATGAACATCTGGATTTTATGACACAGACAAAAACATTGTCGTCATTTTCGTTCCCTTATGAGCAAATTATTACCGAATATATAAACATATTTAGTGCCTTCAATTCAGCTTCTAGGACAAAGAAAAAAATGCTTTTTAAGGTTCAGTTTATTATTTTTAGTATTCGTTTTCGTTTCAAGACGTGTTTCATGTCGAATGAACTCATTTAGAAGAAATCAAGACAACTGTATGATCTCTCATATGAAAATCAGTATTGAACTTCATCGTCTATGTAGTAGACACATTTTAGACTCTTGTGGAAATTAAAGTGTCATATTTTGCTTCAATATTTTACCAATTTTGCGATATATATATATATATATATATATATATATATATATATATATATATATATATATATATATATATATATAATTTACTTTACATATTATCTCATGTATACTGCATTTAATTTCTGCTGACAATCTCTTAAAATAATAGTATATGTATATATTCCCCGCACAATTTGCAAGTACAAAAGAGCTGTATATATCTTAATGACGGCATTGACTAAATAAAGCGCTGTTTATATCTTAATGACGGCATTGACTAAATAAAGAGCTGTATATATCTTAATGACGGCATTGACTAAATAAACAGCTGTATATATCTTAATGACGGTATTGACTAAATATGCCTTTTAAGCTTACAATATTGTTTTACTAATTAATTGATATGTGTTTATATTAATTACATCGATTTATTGTCCTACTATGTAATAAAGTTTAGTTATACTTCTACTCAAGAAACATGGATCAGCTGTGCACTATGGCTCATTGTTTAAAAATTGATGTTACTTTCCTTTCCAGTACATATACTTTTTCAATACCCTTGCATTTACCATTGCTTTATGAGATGTAATTGGTGATATATTTATTGTAATATTCATTGTAATATTTTACTTTGTTCTGAACCAGTACCTAACGAGTTAAAGAACTGCAGTGTTGGAGAGAGCATGAAAGTGAAATTCAGAATATCGTCCATACAAGTCGATTTATACTACTATGACCAGATAGTAGCATCCCCTGTTGGATCGGACTGTAAAGTTCTCAAACATTCACATCTGTATGGTCGAATGCGGTGCAGTATTGATAATGACAGACGAACGATTATTATAGAAAATGTCACACAACGGGATACTGGACTGTATAAAGTATACAACAATGACATTAGGCGATTTTACCTCAACGTTACAGGTATTACAATAATCTAACTAAACTTCAATGTATTATACACATTATACATTCAAGCAAAATAAAATATTATTTTTCCATAGTCTTTGCAATATATCCAAAGTAAGGAAATAAACACTTGTATTTTATAACTGTATACCTAATGTATCTTCCTAAGGGCTACATTCAGCATTCTTTCCTGAGTTCGTAAAACAGTATTTTTATGTCACAATGTTTGATTCATTTGTTTGCATTAAGAGAAGTCGTTGTAATTTCAAGTTTATTTAATGGAACCTCATAATGATGACACAAAATTCTAGACAAATTTACTTCTTCTAACTTTTGAATAATGTAACACTTTTCATTTAGTCCTATTAGTCCTCTTTAAATTAATTACAATAAGATTGATTTAATTTAACATAATGCAGCTGATATTTATTTCTCCTTTTATTTACATTACTTTAGATCAACCCACTAATGTCGCTATTGGAGAAAATGTAACGATTGATTGGTTCTACAGCCAACAAGCACTAACTCGCACACTGAGGATTACTCACTCAAATAATGGGATAATGATGAACCTGCCACCAAACAATGAGCCGCAAATTGTGCCTGCTTTTCGAAGGCGTCTTTTTTATAGCGGGGACATATCGAGATGTTATATGTCACTCACTTTGCTAAATATAGGAAAACTGGACAGTGGTGTCTACAAAATTGAAACTATATATGGAAATACTATATCTGGTTGCAAGCATTTGATTGTGAAAGGTAAGTATGAAGTATGCGTAAGAATGTAGTGATTATATAATGCTAAGTATCTAAATATAAATTTAGATATATAGCAATATTGATGCATACTTAGAGGTATATATCCAACCATATATACATTAAAATTAACCTGGCTTTAACAGTGTTGGAAAATATCAGTTTGTTATACCAATAGTACTGGAATATGATATAATAATTCGCCCTTGGCGCAATAATACCCATATATAAATATTTTTTCAACTTTACGTTATATTTCAATAGTACGCTATCGCGGGTATGTTCTCTAAATTTGTGATGAATTTCCACTGATTAAGCATTAGCGTTGTAATAAAATAACAGTAAAAATGTTGTACAATTCCAGCCTTAAAAATGAATTAAACGTAGTGCAGAACTTCATAACATTCTCTCTCTATCCCTGACACACATGAATAAAGGAGATTATACGGGAAAGTGTGTGGAGTGAGAAAAAAAGATAATATAACTATTACTAGAGAGACAACAGCGAAATTCTGTATAAAAACGAGAGTGGACGATTTTCGCATGTGTGTAGTAACACTATGTCTCTGGACCTATTACCGAGGAAACAATTTTGTCGCACGAAGCAACGGAAAAGAGAAAGTTATAAACGGCGGATATAAACAATTTGGTAACAATTCTAATTTAATCATAGTAATGATTTATTAGATTAACTGTGCCGAGTTCATTCATTTCGTCAATACACGGTTGATGATATTCAATCGTAAATGCATTGGGAATGTTAGTAAGTGTTTTTATGTCACATAAATTAAATATATGTATATAATGTACGCTGAGTCTTTGTTATACCAATACTTGTATAATTTGACATTAAAAATAAATTGGGTAGGCCTCGTTCCTTTAAATGAAAACATCTTAACACCTC
This sequence comes from Potamilus streckersoni, assembly GCA_016746295.1. Classification (NCBI taxonomy): domain Eukaryota; kingdom Metazoa; phylum Mollusca; class Bivalvia; order Unionida; family Unionidae; genus Potamilus; species Potamilus streckersoni. The sequence goes on from JAEAOA010000772.1 coordinate 112,034, forward strand.
GTGGTTTATAAATGATTCAGCGTACATAATATATAGATAGAGATTTCTACTTAGTACTTCTGTTATGGAAACACTACAATTACTGCACATAATCTACGGCAACTGTAATGAAACCCTGTCATGATATCAGTGATGGGATCATCTATGAATCATGCAATGTCGAATTCGTATAAATCTAATATTCATATGGCTTGTTAGTTAGATCAATTTATAAACTATTTATTTAATGTGTATATTATGCGTGTATGAAGGGTTATATAAATCATGAAAATGAATAAATATTACATTCTCTCCGATTATCGATCTATGCTACTATTTACTTCCAGGTAATCCACCGACAGCAAACGAATTGACTGATTCGACGCCTAATTTAACAGAATGTGGGTATATTCTCACCTGTTAATAATTTGTTCTACAAGTAACTATCTTGTACGACCTATGATTTACGCAAATTATACTCAATTTTTAGTTTTTATGTGCTCTTTAATAATTTCAAGTACCATAAAGTAGTTTGTTTTTAGTCGCAAACTCTCAGAATCATTATTCTCCGCATAATAAATATGTGCCATGTGTAGAGCGTATATAATAATCAGTTAAACAATTGTTTGCGTCTATTTGACATATCATGTATGTCTCTTACTGACAGTGAAGAGAGACTATCCTTTCAAGCCACGAATTCAGTTTGTTTGGAATTTAGATTCTATGATGAGTTTATCGTTAATGTTTTCTTTTCCTTCAGAAACCTATATCATTCTAACTAATATCTGTGCAATAAACGAATACAGGTAATGAGGATGCACTTGCAAAATAGCTCATTTCCATTTATTTTTATTCCAACTAAACTCACCAATGAATGCAGTTTAAATTGTCTTTATATGTAACTCAATACCTAATATGTCAATACATATGAACCGTGAGAGTAACTATCACTACTTTCTTTGAAAAGCTAGCATTGTACCATCTCTTTATTAAGCTTCCACTCTGTCCTAATGCCTTTCTCTGATACTTTCTTGCATAGATTGAGTGTCTAACTAATTGTCTTGTACATAGTTAGATTTATATGGTCGAACATTTAACCAAAATGATAAACAGAAGTGTGCAGCATGTACAAAACATTTTCCAATATTGAAATACTGGAACACAACATCAACACTGTCTTTCAAAAACTGCTGAACATATAACTAAATTTTCTTTAAAGCAATTACATAACAAAATCACGAACATAGTAAGAGCTAATTATTTGAAATCCTGTTTGACTACATAATGCATAGAGATGATGTCTACAAATGCTGCTAGGATTGCAGTTGTCATGTATAATGTCATTGCAATATTGCTTATATTTGTTCTTCGTTACGATTCCCAGCAGCAAACTGATTGGCATTCTCATTTGAATTTATAAGCTTTGTCTGTATCGATGCAACTGAACTAATAAAAGATAATTTAGCCGCCCATACTGGCACAACATTCTGAGGTATTCGCAGATATTTATGTTCAAAATAATTGCAAGTTTATTTGGAGTAATATTGGTCTACGACAACAGCGAGCCCAATTTGATCTGATAATATTTTTAGTATAAACTACCAAAGAAACTCTGATAGAAAAAGACAACAGTAAGAAGACAGAAAATAAACTTAAGTATGTTTCGAATTTACAAAACATCTGAAAATATAGATCTAAATTTGAATTGTTAAAAGCTTTAGTTATTCCGCCGGCTCAGAGATAGAATAGCTGCTCCTATATTCCGAATTCACTTAAAAGTTACATTTTATATGTGCATGGGAATGTATAACGTCAGTCGATTATTTAGGTACGACTGTGTAATTGATTTCACTTTGAGATTCGACAACCAACGGATATAAGAATCTATTTTATGTTTTGAATAACACTGTGATTTAAGCGGAAAGAAGTTTTTATGTTCATCAGATACATTTCGTATAATATATAACATACATAGGTTTTTGTTGATGTAATTAGGACTGTAAGATAATCATCCATCGAAACTTAGGGAAGTTTTCCTCTCTTTCTTTGGTTGAAATGTTGGGGGATTATAATAAGAAAACACAGACTAGCATATGGAGATATTAAGCATTGTTTATGGAAGAAGTTCAATATCGATAGACCCTGATGAAGTAGAGAAATAAAACATAAATGTGTGAAACATACTGTGATGTTCAATAATAGACATCTTAAGCGTATGTCATGCAGAGCTATATTCGAGTCTTTCTATCTCGTACGCACACAGACATATCTATCTGTAAAGGCTACATTCACACAAAAGCAAATTTTCATACATAATTTTCACCAAAAATATGGTTGACAAACTTGAATGTGCTCACATCATATAAAAATGTGTTAATTACATTTTCGGTGTTATGCATATTGTCGAAGCAACATCAACAACAGTAGATTTTCTAAGAACTTGTACCAACCCAGATTGATTTAACTTGTAGCAGTAATATCATATCAGTCATCGATGAGATCCATACATAATGGCACTCCCTTTCTCCATTTCTCTCTCTATCCATCCTTCCATCTCTCTTTCTGAAGAAGTGCTGTTAAATATGAATATTTGTGATTTCAAGTAAACAATATAATGTATTGCAAAAGATGAGGAAAGAACGCTTCTTTTATATACTAGTGAACTGAATCCTCTACCTACGATGTAAATGCACCACTCTCCAATTTCGTCAGGATGTCAATGTAAAAGTGATCTAACAACACCAGATTGTTTTAATCTCATCATATGCATATTTCTATGCCATGGATTTCAATTTGTGCATTTTTGCTATAGTGCCCAATGCCCATATGCTGAGTTAATGTAATGTTTGTAAACAATAACACCTTTCAAAATGGATGCTCCCATAATTAGGACCAGCACACGTGTGTACGTTAATATCGCAGATTATGTGACCTCATTCCACTCACATAGTATACATAATACGGAAAATGTATTCACTCACTAGACAATGACTGAACGTATAGAACTTCATATTTCAATGAAGATCACTACGTTAAGTGCACGTTTGTTTTGTATTAGTAATTGGAATCAGTAATGTGCTAATTTGATAAATCTACTTCTTTAATGCATGATATAAAAATTATCTAAACCGGTACCACCCTAATTATGATATGCATGATCATGTTTGCTTGCTGAGAAAGCACTATAAGGTATATTTTCATTTATATGACATTTAATAAGACAAAGTAATCATAATTAACCCATCACTTATCTATCATTCAAGTAGTATTCAAGTACAATTATTAGTATGCAGCAACTGATACATACATAGGACTATTACAGGAAACCAGTTGTAGTGCACAGTCATTTATGTTTCAGCAGTTAGTTGCCCCTTATCTTTTCCTTAATGGATAGTGACACTTATAACTAAATACAATTTATAAAAGCAATAGTGAAGATGAACCATTTTTGAAATAAAATTCTTTGAACTTTCTGAAGTTCAACATTATATCACTAAAGATTATATAGAAATTCAAGATGTAACTATGCATTTAAAATTTTTCCATATGCAGAGTTTCTTTATGATTACATAAAGATAAAGTATTATTTGTTTCTTCATTTGTATTATGTGTATACAACAAATTTTGTACAACTGTCTTAAAGTTACAACCACAGATTTAAACTTCACGAGAGGACTACCTGTGATACCTTCAGCTGAGATACTGGATACCGAAGAATATACAACATCACTTTCATTCACTGTACGACTGACATCTGGGAATCCGATAATAACATGTGAGTACCATGTTAAGAAGTCGTGGTCATCCAAATATATTACAAGCTGCACAAGCTGACCATATGTTGTTTTGGGTTGTGATTACGATGTCTTAAAGTTTATAAAAAAATGTCTATATATTGTCTTACATTGAGATCTGCGCCATCACTGATAACGATAACCTTATGAAACTCATGTTAATAATTTCATTGATAAGTCATTGGGAATAAAAACATAGTTTGTGGTAGAAACAAGTAATACTAGTATAAGTGTGACATATTAAGAAATTGGGGTTGTGATACAAACGGTATAGGTAAATTCAGTTTGCTTATGAGGTTGTATTTTACGTCCGTCTTCTGTACTTCTTTGCGGACGAAAGAATAGCGAGAAATAGTGTTAGCTGCGAAAATAAGTACTAAATTGGAAAGGAAATGTCGCGTCTACTATATGCAAATATGCGAATAACAAACTCTGCTAACCAGTAACATCAGTCATATTTTCATTCCATAGATGACGATACCAATAAGGCCATAAAAGAGAATCCACAAACATTGCAAACGCGTAAGTAATTGAATCTGAATAATTAATACATTATATATATATATATATATATATATATATATATATATATATATATATATATATATATATATATATATATAAAGAATACAAATCATATGGCGAATAACAACCCTCTCAAGCGTACTGGATCCACCAAGGGATCACGTGTGTCAGGGATTAATTAAAATATATGCAATAAACTGACGACGAACAGTACGAAACTAGTAACTAACTAGCCTAAGCGCTTTCGACTCTTAATGAGTCTTTTTCAAAGGCAAATACAACACATAGTTACGGCAAACAAATAAACACAAAAACGTTGTGTTTGTAAACCTCTACATTTCTGTCTTCACATGTGCTAAAACTATAAATACAACCAGCTTGTATAGACTAGTTGCGGAAACTGAAAACGTTGTATAATTCACTAAAAGTCTACAAGCCAAAGCGACATCTATTTTTACTTTGTGTACATATGTAACGCAGATTATATCCCGGATATTTGATTCTATACCGGTTATTCTTATAGTAAAAACTGAAGGATAATAAGAAGATTTAGAAAATGTTAAATTCTACTAGTGCATAGTTTTCATTTTCTAGTCTTCTTGGTTTAGACCGCTTGGTTTCAATGTTCTAAGTCGGCGTATCCAGTATGATTCCTTTTCCTTCCTGGTTTCGGAACTCCAGCTGTGGTTGTTAGCAATAGCGATAAGTATTATATCACTGAAAGTGTGGCCAGGGGAGGAGAAGTGTTCTGCGACCGGGCTTCTGTACAGCTTTTTTGTGTGCAAAACAGAGAATGTGATTTATCTCATCACATGTAAGATCTGTGGCCTTCAGTACGTCGGAGAAACTGAAAAGCTAAACAAAAGGATAAAACTTCATAGATCTGATTGGATGACAAAAAGCTGTACAGAAGCCCGGTCGCAGAACACTTCTCCTCCCATGGCCACACTTTCAGTGATATAATACTTATCGCTATTGCTAACAACCACAGCTGTAGTTCCGAAACCAGGAAGGAAAAGGAATCATACTGGATACGCCGCCTTAGAACATTGAAACCAAGCGGTCTAAACCAAGAAGACTAGAAAATGAAAACTATGCACAAGTAGAATTTAACATTTTCTAAATCTTCTTATTATCCTTCAATTTTTACTATAAGAATAACCGGTATAGAATCAAATATCCTGGATATAATCTGCGTTACATATGTACACAAAGTAAAAATAAATGTCGCTTTGGCTTGTAGACTTTTAGGGAATTATACAACGTTTTCAGTTTCCGCAACTAGTCTATACAAGCTGGTTGTATTTATAGTTTTAGCACATGTGAAGACAGAAATGTAGAGGTTTACAAACACAACGTTTTTGTGTTTATTTGTTTGTCGTAACTATGTGTTGTATTTGCCTTTGAAAAAGACTCATTAAGAGTCGAAAGCGCTTAGGCTAGTTAGTTACTAGTTTCGTACTGTTCGTCGTCAGTTTATTGCATATATATATATATATATATATATATATATATATATATATATATATATATATATATATATATATATATATATATATATGTGTGTGTGTGTGTGTGTGTGTGTGTGTGTGTGTGTTATATTATATATTTCAGTGTTAATTTAACCTTAATGTTTTGTCAAATAATCTGTAAATTCATGTTAGGGATTATTCGGAGCCCAATGTATTTTCTTGTATTGTGAAGTTTACCTTGAACGGATATGTCTTTTCTTCATTTTTGTGGGATTTTCTTCTGCTTTTCGTTATTTTCTTTTCATCTATCAGCTATTTCATATTCTTCCGCTGCTGTCTTAATATTTTTACATATTTTTTTCATCTCTGTCGTTACAGAGAGTATACTCATTGACGTCAAATATGTCGTCATCGGAGTGTTGGGGCTGATAGTTCTAATGATTGGCTGTCTGATATGGATTCAGAGGAGAAATACCCAGAGTCTGAAAGCAGGTACAAAAATTCTCCAGCAATGTTTCTTATCGCAGGCCATTGTAGAGGTTGGTTACTTCAAAATAAGACAAGAAAACATCTCTCTTGTCTTGTCATTGATACAAATGACGAATATGCCGTAGAGGTCAAATTTCATTATAGCTCTCCTGGGAGACATTTGTTTATACAGGTCTAGTTGTGTACCAAATATCATTAAATCTTTAATTTATTAGGAAATATCCAGAACGTTTCAATCTTTTCTTTACGCATTTTGTGCCGTATTGCGTCGTTTTTATTTCTGCATTAGTTATTTTCATTGGTACGTTGAAAATTCAAGAAAAAGCATGCAGATCTACTTAAAATGTTCGATGTTTCCGTATATTTAAATATTGTATTTGTAGAAAGCAAAGATTAGTTCTTTAGTTGCTGCTTTCTTAATTGAGGCATCTAGTGTGAAAACCTTGTTGTCAATTACTGTCATAGGACCTTATGAGTGAAACTAAAAATATTTTCACATTGTGATCTTTGTTTTATTGATTAGAGATCATCACTGGCCATTCTGAAGCATATTCATAAGTTACCAGAACTGTGGATAAGGTGTTATTGAAAATATATATGATTGTCGTTTTGTAGTGCAGCTACTTCTACTTGAGACATCCAGTTCCCCACTTTATGCTGCACCCTCTGCAATCAGAAGACAACTGCCAACGTCGATCGTAGCTGAAGAAGGAATTGGTCGATTAATTCATTCTACCCAAGTTGGAAGTGCCGAAAGGATGCTTCGATACCTAGCAAATCCAGATAATTCGCTCTCGTTTGATAGACAGTCCAGTTTAACCACTTATATACCAATACTAGAGGATGAAAAACTTGGACTCATACGTAAAAGCATTGTGACATCTAAGGAATCCAATAAAATGTCCATGGACAACTTATCGGAAGCATGTGACAATGACATGCGTGGCCTAATGGAGGATTCTCCAAGTGTCTGTATGTTAGATTCAGCAGCAGGCTACACTGTAGTTGGCCTATGTCAGACTGACCAGTATCCTCATGATCTGTATGCCAAGGTCAAGAAGGAACCAAGATCTTCATCCACAAATTATGGCATGTACGGGTTATTACAACATTCCGTCGTATACTTAACATGAAGAGTATGTAATGTATCATTTCGTTTCTTTTATGAAGATCAATATGAATTATAGAGATAAGTTCGACGTAGCTAACGTATGTAACAGGTGTATACAGAGGTTACATTTATTAGCATTCTACTCTTATGTTATCCAGTGTGACTCAGATTATCTTCACTACATATTTTACCCAACTCAATTGAATCATTTGATATGGTTTAATCTAGCTATCTGAGATTGCTAATAGCCTATTCATGGATAGGTTCATTCGACTATATTTATATCGTTTTAGTAGTAGTAATTGTGGTGGTATAAATATCTAGAGAACTAGCAGCAGTAGTAGTCAAGGCAGCTTCATTAGTAGCACTTGCCGTAAGGTTACCACTCACTCCATCAACCTTCCATTCATTTACTTACTTCATTGCTTCAGACCAGTTTGCTTTCACATCAGTGACTGACGGTGAATGTACTGATGGGTATAAAATGGTCACGTTTACACCAAGGAATGATCCAAGAAATATGTTCCAAGATGTGGAAATCGCTTCTGAATCGACTAACCCCGTGAACGTTTCGTTGCAAGGTAAATATTCTCAGGGTTGTATGGACCATGCTTTACACCACAGAAATGTATTGATAATAGGTGTATAGTTTAAACACCTGAGGTATCCTATCACAAAAATAACTTGAAACTGACCACATCATCATGAATACTTGATTTCTCAGTTCTACATTTAAAGAAAGAAAATATATTTAACTACAACAGTAAAGACTCAAAAGACCTAGCATTCATCACCAGCTGATACTTACTGAATTAGCATATTTTCTAGAATGAAAATATTCGCATATACGTTTTCACTGTCATAAGCAGAAAAAGACAATACCAGGACGAGCTACATCCGGGATGGAAAGAAAGACGATGGATATGAAACATTTGCAAATATAGAGCATATGACTTATATGAAACATGTCAAGGTTAGTACAAAAACGTTACTGAACATTACAAGAGAAATATAGATATAAATATAATTGATGCATATTTCATGATTCAACGGAAAACACTACCTTATTTGATTAAAACTCAAATCAGGTGACGGTAATGGCTACGTATATACCTCAAGTGTAATATTTAGAGACATTTGTAATTGGTAATATAATTGACATATAATGAAAGTTCAAGCACAAACTGTTAGGGGCTACTTGTAGATATACTTAATACCGGAATTTTAAAGTTGTAAATCATTTGCTCCTTCTAAGTAGCACTTGATAGAAAGCAACAAGAGTCATTTTGTTATTCGCACAGCTTTTACTAATATTCTATCAAATCTTACTTCATTATCACGTATCTACATTTGGGTCACTTTACATACATACATACATACATACATACATACATACATACATACATACATACATACATACATACATGCATGCATGCATGCATGCATGCATGCATGCATACATACATACATACATACATACATACATACATACATACATACATACATACATACATACATACATACATACATACATACATACATACATACATACATACATACATTCATACATACATACATACATACATACACTCCATTACAATGAAATTCTTGCATACGTAATAATTCATTAAAACTTTATTCCTAAACCATGTACGACTTAAGTGTCTAACAAATAAATAATTTACATTTGCTGTCAAAACACCTCGGTGTCGGAAATACGCACAACCTGGTTTTGTCAGCTTTTCCATCCCTACTCCAACGAACACAATGATTACAATGATTCTAGTGTCTAATTCCAGTTTGCAAATATAGACAAGAGACTAATTTAAGTTGCATATATGGGGACGTATATTTATGCCCATTAAGGGTTTATATGACGGGATCACATGATTTTAAGCTTTAAAGCAAGGGTAAAGTCACTGTAGTAAGGTTTGAACCAGTGGCAAATGTCACGTATTGTACATAAATGTCCTTGCACTCTCAGCTGGTGTATACACGATAATACCCACCGTAATGTGCATGTAACTATTACAGTGGTGTGTAAGTTATTAGACATGGTTTAAGTCTCTGGAGGAATGAAGATCCAAGGTCAAATGTCAGTTGCATTGCTGATTATTTATTTTTGTTACGCCCTTGCAGGAATCTCAATAGTCTATAAGTTGTGACCAGGGAGTCATGACACATGGGTTACATGGAGAAATGACACATGGGTTACATGCACGTTACAAGTCTGATACGGGTCTTTAATCACGCACAACAATCATCAGGTCTGTAAGTCCCATAATTGAGGAGTTATTTTAAATTTATGTAAAACAATCTCAATTTCCTGGCTCTTTTCGCAGCGATTATTTCTGTACTCTAAACTATTTGTCATATCTACAGTAACCCACATTAATGTCCCAAGCTCTGAAGTCTCTTTCTTGAACTGTATACACTGCGTCGCAAGCTGCTTGTATCACATGCACGTAAACACTCATGTACCTATGTACGGGAAGCGTAGGCAACACATTTTGTTTGTTATTTTTAAGTGCAGGGATAATAGACAAATGATCTGTTTGCGTTTTATTCGTCTGCATTATTAAGAGAATAACTACAATACTAACGTTTATTTTCATCCATAGCAAGGTTATGTCTGCTTAACTGACTCGGTTAATCGAGTGAGTGCATTATTGATAAAAATAACAAAGGAAGTATGCCATTCGTTTATATGTTGATTGTGACATTACTAAACTATCTACTCAACAAATACACGTATTAATGCCCACGTATAATATTCTCCAGGTTTCTGAGGATGAAGACGCCATGACAGTCAAAGATCAGGGGCCAAAGAAATGCATGATTCCTCATGGTGCCAAGCATAGTGACTATGCTGACATTGATATATGATTAAGATTACAGTCCGAACATGAAAAGGAATGCCCCACAAAGAGCTCTGTCTTGCCAGTTATGGTGAACATTACCTTGAACAATACTTAAAAGACTGTGGCAAACTTAAATGTGGTGCAAAGTAAATAATGACGACGTCAGATTTATAAATTGTGCATTTTCGAGTTCAACAGCTAATTTTCTTTGAACTTAATTCATACATGTTTTGTGCATGGGATATCTAAACTGCAAATTGTCATATGATGGGCCTTGTAAAGCCGACTTAAACTGTTTTATTCTAAAAGATGTGGAGCAACTACTTTGCAATGAAGCATAAACCGCAAGTGCACTACCTCCAATATCACATACCTCCATAACCTGATCCTCACTAATGCAGATATGATATCATTTATGTTTAATGTAAGATCGACATAACCTGTCATTGTATTTCACACACACACAAACACACACACACACACACATTGCCATAACTTTTATACATTTGTAAAACTTTACTTAATCAACAGAGATCAATATTTGTTAGGCAAACTCTTTGCCAGTGAATCCCCGGTAAAAACAAATGTACAGTGAGAACCATAGCCTGTAGCATCTATATTTAGCTTGTGCATTACGGATTATTCTGTTTCCGCCAAAAAATCAAAGAATCGGGAGAGGTTTAATGGTAAACTTGATCTATATAAAGCTTCCGACTGTACCAGCACACCCCTATTATCAAATATGGATATCTTATCTGTATCTTGTTGTTTACAACGCCATTGTTATTCATTTTGATTTTAATTTACGCTCGGAATATGTATGATATTTGTATTTGTTATTTTATTTTGCAGATCAATATTCCTAAGTGCAGACAGAATTTATTGCATTTAGTAGGAGTCTCTACACCTTTTCCATGTTCATAAGTATTAAAGCTTGTTTTATTTTAATAGTATTTCCTTTTTTGTTTGTTGGCATTTTTTCTTTCTCTCTTCAACTATAATTCACTAGTGTTATGACTGTTCTGTCTCAAACTATAGAATTGAAAATTCTGTAAAATTGAACATATACTTCATTACTCAAAAATAGAAAGTGACATTTAAAAAACACTTACAATATTGTGACTTAATTTCCAAACAGTCCTCAAAGTTATATCACAAGTCCACATCTATTTAGTCGCAAGGGATTTCAAGTGGTGTTTCAAAGTTTCAATATTGAAGGTGCTGATGTGCATGATGCCTCTAGTATGTGCCATTTACCTGGAATGTGGCGATGTGTTAGCAGTCTATTGAAGTATCACAGTAATAGAATTCGAAATGAATGATTTAGTCTTAGAAATATAAATTAATATTTCGTAAATCTAGTGAATAGTTGGAATGAATAAATCCGGCAAAATTAACAGCTGAACACGAAAAGAAGACTAATTACTCTTTAGATGTTATGGCACAAATTATTAATTTTCAAGTGAACTACATTAATATAAAAGCTAAGACACAATGATTGTACTAAAATGAAGGTTCGTTTACTTTTTAAAACATTGAAAATTATCACAAGCTGAGAAAGTTTCAAGAGAAAACCTATGTCCTAGCCTCAGATTCAAATAAACATGTTTACCTGCAATAATAATGACCTGCTTATTTAATTTATGTTCATAGAAAAATAATAACTATTTATTACATTTTTACCCAAAAATTCTAATAGTCAGATAGCCCGTTATCTTAAATTTGGACTAAGATCGATTCCAAAATACAAAAAGACAGAACACATAATTATGAAGAAAAGTCAGCAAACAATACAAATAAAATATTACGCATAACACGAAATATAAAAAACGATTAAATCTAACACACTAGGTAAACTTACATGAATCCATTACCAGTGCCAATGCAGTTTGGAAATTGCTAGAAATTATTCTTGTTACAAGTAAAATGAATTCGTGAAAGTAAACAGAGGTAATAGATGTCAACCTATCTGTATTTGTGATTAATAACAAAAATATTGTTATTGTTATCGATTTTCTTGTGTAATGAATGTATACTACACTAAGAAGTGAATCGTTTTAAACCATATCCACAGTGCCGTATTTAGACAAAGCGAGACCCTAAGATATGGGAAGCAAAAGAGGCCATATTTGGTATAAAATACATTTGAGGGGACCCTTCAGACTGAGTTCAGACTTTGAGGCCCTAAGATGAAGCTTGTTTAGCTTATGCCTAAATCCGGTACTGCGTATCCTCATAAACGTTTCCAGTATACTTTTAGAGGATAATTTGTCTTTTCTCAAAGAAAGTCATTAAATCTCTCTCTCTCTCTCTCTCTCTCTCTCTCTCTCTCTCTCTCTCTCTCTCTCTCTCTCTCTCTCTCTCTCTCTCTCTCTCTCTCTCTCTCTTACGAGATATAATAGTTGTGGGAGATCGATACCAGCGATACTGATATATACGTCACCTTTTCACTACACTCTATACTTTGACGACATTTAATTACAAACTTTTAGAAAAATCTGTTTCAATCCAATGAGTATAGCCCTGCTCATTCTGACACAAAGAAAACTTTCAGCTTAAACGACAGAGGCCTGACCTAAATCTGTTAAATTTGACAGTAAATAAATTTTGTCCGTTTGGTCAAAAGCTATATAGATGGAGTGGAGATGGCGATATTAGAAAGAATGTAGACAAACATATAGGACATGAACTTAAAAATCGTAACAAAGTCCTAGAAACTTACATCAAAATGATATCATTTTAAGAAACATGTGGAAAAAAAGACTGTAATTTGTTTTAGCCTAGAAATAACCTTTTCTCTCAGTGGTGTTAGATTATGTGCACAATTTAAGGAATATAGTTATATCAATCTCATATACTAAAATATCGCTTGTCCTACGTGAAGGACAGTAGATATCTGATTCTAATTATATGAAGATTTATATTCATTATACCCAGTCTCTCTCTCTCTCTCTCTCTCTCTCTCTCTCTCTCTCTCTCTCTCTCTCTCTCTCTCTCTCTCTCTCTCTCTCTCTCAATAAAGAATATATTTTATGACAGTTGCCAACCTCCAATACGAAATTGAAAGGTGGAGATGAAATGCCACAATCATTTTAGATGCAAAGAAAAGTATATCCCAACTGTTCTCCCTTTCTTTTTCGCCAAAGGGTAATTGTTTCCTCCCTACACCCCTTGCACTGCCGCACACCAAACATACACATATAATGGACTAGTGTATGTAAATATAAGCATATACGGTTCGGTAGGTAATCATAACGGTACTGTAGTTCACCTGTTTACCTGCTTGTGTATTGCATAGGCAGACACCGGCTTTACAGGTAATTTACACAAAGGTACTCTAAGCGCCAATTGAAATTTGAAATTTAGAGGCGACCATTATTTGGAATACATATGTATATGTATTGATGTAAGGATTGAATCTAATGTGTACCAACCCAGGGTTGATTAGCGTGCTATTGAAAATTTATGAAGCGAGGGAAGAAGTAGTGACTGGTTAAAGGCGTAAGAGCGATTAGTGCTTCGCGAGTAAGTGTCATCGACAGCTAAGAGGAGTAGAGTTTACAATAAAATAATCACGAATTAAACAAAGTATTCTGGAATGACACTTACCCACGTAACAGTTGTTCTTCGAACAAACGTTCCTCCCGAGTCCATACAAAAGGAATTTCTTAGCAAAATGACAACGTTTATCTCAAATTTGTTTGGTGCTGAGACGGGGGTAAGTTTATTTTCTCCACTTGTCTAGTTTTATATACTAATATCTGATTATAACATTTTAACTTAAATAATTTATTTCCATAGTATTACATTTAAATGTAAAGATTCATTTTAGTTTACTTTCCGCCTTTTCCTTTGCAAGTTTTAAAAGTCAAAATTCCATTCGTTTGGAACAATAATATTTACAATATTCCGTACATATATGAAATAAGCATGATTTTCTCAGACTACTCTCAAACTGGAGAATAAAAGGACATAAATTGTCGGCCATAGAAGCACTGGTATTAAAACAACAATGAAATGAACTATGTCTAATTAGTTTGTTTTTGTGTGGTTAGTTTATAAATTTGCCCGAATGTTTCTTCTAATATCTTACATTTTATTCATCTGAAAAAAAGGACATTAGTATATTTAGACAGATAAATTAGTATTCGATCCGAATTCTCACATGTACATTCTAATCGACTGTAGGCAGTGGATTAGAGAAATCGATACTTGGTACTTTATTCTGCACGAATCGGTGGTGAAATGTGTAGGTTGCTATATAGCAGCACTATATTATCATTTATTTGTCTTTCATTTAAACAATCCAGTCTCAATATGTATATTCAAGCAAGTGTGTTTTACACTCGAACAGAAAGCTATTCCCAAATGTGCACTGGTATTTTCTTTACATTGTATACTAGTTTTAATATGTTATGGTCGAGTAATATTTATTGTTTTTCGTATTATTTGGGTACTGTTGTACCCTTTGACGAAAACAAAAAAAAAACAATACATATCTTCTCGTGTTCCATGTCGTATTACAATCATATCTTCTAAAGTTAGCACGTGAAGTAGGGACTTATTTATATTAATGCTTTATACAGGTACATGAATAATCTGGCTCTTTATTAAACACTTAACTTAGATTTTTATTTTATATTTTAATCTTCTTTATTTTGTGTTTTGCTTCATTGTCACAGTATGTCCTCATATATGCTAGTTCCTTTTAACTAGCGACACAGGTTGACGTGCCATTCCAATAGATAAGTAACTATACAGTACGATGTTTATCCAAATGCCGAGGCCTTTCTACAACGATCAAATTATTTTCTATTCATGAATGGCTTGCGTTATCAATGAAGTATTTACATGCTCTGATAGAATGAATACCTTATCAAAACATTTCTAAGCTTTAAGTTCGTTGTTTGAATCAAAAGACGAAGTATCTTCTTTATAGTCTTTATTTTACTCCATTATATCAATGAATGACCGCTGAATGCAGTGTTGAATAAGATAGCATAGAAAAATCAAAGGTAATGATGTATACAGTTCTTCTTTGTTGACCTTTATGAAATATGTGATTGAATAGCAGCATTTAACGCCATTATATAAGCTTTAATTATCATTGAATGACAGCAGTTAACACTATTATTTTGGGTTTTTAATGAGACATTTACTTATTATATGTAACTATAAAATATTAACAATTTGTATGGTCCGTTTGTTTTGGGCGAGGTAAAGAGGTCCGTTGCAA